>REGO01000160.1:816716-879391 GCA_010120015.1 Rhombomys opimus | reverse complement strand
GGGAGAGGCATTCATGCAGAAAGGGGGGGAGGGTGGGACCGGGAGGGGAGGAGGGAGGGACTTATGGGGGGATACAAAAGGAATAAAGTGTATTTAATAAAAGTTAAATAAAAAATTAAAAAAAACAAAAAAATCTCAACATATACATGAGAAAAAAGAAAACATCTGACTGCTGTCCATCCTCCCTTTAGTGCCTTTTCAAGTCTGAGCACTTATCTTCACATCTGTATATACTTCCCCAACACAAACCATGACCATAAATTGTCTGTCGGTTACAGTCTCCTCCTGTTCGCCCTGCTGCCACTGGCTCAACTCCGTAACACTTTTGCTCAAATCCTTCAGTGGTGTCCACACCTCTCTTAACAAAATGTAAAGTCATCAAGTGCCATAACTATTATGCTTTCCTTGTCAACCTATAAGCATACCAGAAGTATAGACACCCCAGGGTTCTTTGTGGTTAATATTAATTGTGTCAAAATACTCTTTTCTGTCTTATTCTATAGTTTTCTTCTATAGTATGTTCAAATACTGTGGTTCCCCCTGATCTAAATGATCATTTTATTTAGATTACAATGACAACACACCTTCCCCATTTTATTTTCTTCTATAGCGCTTGTTTCCTCTATTATCCTCATTTTTGCAATTCATTCTTTGTGTTTTATTAATTTTCTTTCCTACACCATCAGAATGTAAGTGGATAGGAGGGACTTCAACTCTTTTGTTCATTCTGTGTCCTTAGAATAATGTCTCAAGCAAGTAATGCTTTTGAAATATGTTAGTATATTAACAAGAATCTATTGATTCCTGTTGCAAGCTTAAACGTTTTACATGATCACGCTTTAAAGAGATGAGATCTTTTGACCCTTTGACCTTGTCAGAGCCTTTAGAATTCTGTATTACAGTTTTTGGTTATTGTTGTAGATGGGCTATCAGATGCAAGCAATATCCTTCAGTAAGAGCTAAATGTTATATTGGGAAAAACAGAATACATTCATACCATGTCTTTGAAAAATATGTTTTAATGTTAAAACACTTCTCAAATAAAAGGAATGAAAATATTTGCATAATGGACAGCATTAGAGAACTTTCCTAATGATATTATATAAAAACTCACTACCAGCAAAGATAAAGTGCTTTCAAGCACTGAGAATCAAGAACATTAAGAATCTGAACATGTGAATTGCATGAAAATATGTTAGTATTTTTTAGCAGAATTCCTAAAGAACTCAACAAATTTGAGATTTTAAAATCTTATTTATGTCTATAATTAGTAGACATATTTTAACCAGCTATAAAATTAAATGACTATATAAACAGAAAAATTAAGAATAGCCACTCATTAATTATGAAAGGAAAAAAGGAACTTTATATTTTAATGTGGTAAAATGTTGAAATCTTTTGAGAACTGTTCTGATAACTTTCAGAACTAAATAAGCTATATCTAATAATGAATATTTTAGCATATCCTTTCAATAAATAAAAGAGATATCCAAACTCATACTTTAAGTTGACTAGTTTTTCATAATTATCATACATATTCCATTTTATTAAAAGTAAAATTTTTGTCACATAACATATTCTGATTATGGTTTCCCTTTTCTCTAGTTTCCCTGATTTTCCCATGTCTTTGCTCCCATCCAGATCTACTCCTTATAAAGCAAACAGGCTTCTAAGATACAATAATAAAAATAAAATAAGGTAAAACAAAACTAATACATTGTAATTAGACAAAACAAACAAACAGAAGGAAAAGAGCCCAAGAGAAGGCACAAGAAACAAAGAGCCATTAGAACACCCAACTTGGTGCCATAATACATATACATGTACAAAAGACCTGTCCATGGCCCTGTGCAGGCTATCTCAGTCTCTGTGACGTATGATGTGTTCTTATCATTTTGATTTAGATGGCCTTGTTTACTTGGTACCCTTCCTTTCCTCTTTCTCTTACACTCTTTCCCCCTGAGACCTGAGGGGGGTGCTTTGATGGATGGGGGCATCTCATTTAGGGCTGAGCCTCTCCCTAGCCCTCTGCTTCAGGAGGAAGCTTCTCTGATGACTCTCTGATGATGGCTGAACAAGGCCCTGATCTACCAGTGTAGCAGAATGCCATTAGGAATCACAGAGGATACATTGTTCCTGTGATTTCACATTATTAACTTTGTGCTTTTAGTGTTCGTCGGAAACAAGTTTATCCTGTGAAGTGTGGTTCTGTATGTAGATATAAATTCCGCTTAGATCAAATTCTTCAAATTGCATTTTGAAAATTCTACATATATATTTTAAACTTTTTCAAGTTTAATAACTACATTTTACTTAATGTCAGAGATTTGACATTTCAGCTTTCTTTTTGCAATATATTGACATTTCCTTTGATATTCTACCAAACTCTTCAGTTTAATCAAAGGAACAAATTCCTGTAACTTTATGATTAATCTCCTATATTTGTTTATGGGGACCCAGGGAAATGGTTTAGTGGGGAGAGTGTTTACTGTGCAGGCATGTGGCCCTAACTTTGGATCCCCAGCAGATGTGCTTACATAAAAGCACATCTGACTTGGAATCTTCAGCACCTAAGGCTAAGTGTGTTAGCAACATTCTTTAGCCCCAGGACTGATGGGGTTGAGGGCAGGGGCAGAAACAGGTACAACTTGAGAAAAATCACTGATTTGTCAGCTTGGTCAAAAGAGTCAGCTCCAGGTTCAACGAGAGACCATGTCTCATAAATGATGTGCTCTATCAAGGAGGACACTCAACATCTAATCTGCCCCGCACAACTGTGCATACCTATAGACTAGTACTTCTACACACTGTGTGTATACAAACTGCTTTTGTACCCATAATTAGGTTCCAGTTAACAGATTTTTTTCAAAATTTGCACAATTATTTTGCTATGCGGTAGGGAGCAGATATAAATGTGTGTTTATTTAAATTTAAAATAACCCATAGGCAGCTCAGTCTCCAAGTGGGTTTCTAGTAAGGGGAGCAGGGGCTGTCTCTGACATGAACTCAGTGGCTGGATCTTTGATAACCTCTCCAAGATGGGGTTCAACCTTGCCAGACCACAGAGGAAGATAATACATCCAGTCCTAGTAAGACCTGATAGGCTGGGGCCAGATAGAAGGAGAGGAGGACCTCCCTATCATTGGACCAGGGGAGGGGCATAGAGGGAGAAGAGGGAGGGAGGGTGGTGCTGGGACGAGATGGAGGGGGCTACAGCTGGGATACAAAGTGAATAAACTGTAATAAGAAGGAAAGAAAGAAAAAGAAAGAAAGAAAGAAAGAAAGAAAGAAAGAAAGAAAGAAAGAAAGAAAGAAAGAAAGAAAGAAGAAAGACATTCATTATAGCTTCACTGTACTTCGTAGTTCATAGCAATCCATTGAGAATTTTTGCATGGAATTTATTTGCATGCTAAAATTCTTGTTAGTGGCACAAATGATAAAAGCTCATGAATTTCAGCCTAAAAAAATCCCCCATTCCTTTTGATGAGACTGTATTAAGTATTCACTTTTAGAATGCCTAATGTTTTCATCTCTGGAATTTATAATGCATGATAACATTACTTGAACTTCAGTGGGCAGGTACACAACATGTGTTTAACTAAAGAACAATAGATGTCAGTTTGCGGGTTAAAAGGTTGTAATTAGTTATTATTTTAATGACTCACACCCCTAAATTAATAGATGCTTATGGTTACATATTCAGTTGGATTTAGGAGGCGATGGTGGAGAACGTTTGAGAGAGCAAGTGTGTGTCTTCTCTTCTGGTCCCAGTCCTTCCCATGCTTCCTGAAATTGCATCTGTTCTAAATTTCTGTGCTTGTCTCTGTGTGGGATCACATTCTTATTTCTTCTAAAGAGTATAATAGCACCCTTATGTGGATATCATTTTCTAATTGATCACCTGGCATTACTGAGTAAATTTAATCAAATTCAGTAACTCTATAAATTGTATTTTATTACTCAATAAATTATACATATTATGTTTTGGAAAAGATATATTACACATAAGTTAAAATATCATGAGGGAGTAAAATTCATGTTTTGTTTTGTTTTAATTTTATGTTAGAGTGATTTTTAGTAAGCCCATGGGTAGAAATAATCGATTCTATTTCACCAATTTATGACAGTTCAATCAAGTCTTTGAATTCTGGAGAAAATGATGAGGCCTAAATAACATGGAAACTTATATATTGATTGGTATATATTGCTACTGTTTATTTGGTCGAACATTCACAGTTCTCAAAGAGTTTGCTATATACCCACTGTTGTTCATATTGTTGTCATTTGCTTAGACTTTCAGAGTTTCAAAGGGTATTTTTCTTGGCAATGTGGTTCAAGAGCATGAAGCAGACAGATATTTTATAACTTGGACTGCATGCTAATCAAGTAGGATAAAATGTATTCTAGCATGTGTTGTCTTTATAGGAAAAAAAGCTCAATTGTGAAGGGTCCTGTGTCATATTCTGTCATTGTTACTGACACTTCAGAAGAACTTCTGAAATAAAGAGCATCAAGTTAAAATGTTTATGATGTTACAGTCTAGGCAGAGTGGAGTTAACAGCACACACCTGGGAGATGTGTGTGTGTGTGTGTGTGTGTGTGTGTGTGTGTGTGTGTATTTTAGGTGAATAACTGGAAAAATATTTGCATATGGTATTACTGAAAACATTTTGTTGTGTATATTACTTTGCTGTATTCCTTTACTTGCTCCATTATAATTTAACAAATCAGAGAAGTCAGCTAGCACAGGTCGCAACCTCGCTTTCCCCAGGCTTAATTTGTCTTTCAACAACACTTCGCTTGTACATGGAAAGTAAGTGTGCTTCATTCATTGTAAGTTACAGTGTTCTGATTTTATTATTAAGATGTACATGTCTTCCTATGCTTTGTGTTACTCACATATGTTAATTTTTATGTATGTATATAGAGTTAGTGTTCTCTATGCTTCTTTTTATTTAAATTTTTATTTTTTATGTTAATTACAGTTTATGTACTTTGTATCCAAGCTGTAGCCCCCTCCCTTATTCCCTCCCAATTCGAACCTCCCTCCCTCATCTCCTCCCTGCCACTCTCTAAGTCCTGTGACAGGAGAGGTCCTCCTCCCCTTCCATCTGACCCTAGCTTATCAGGTCTCTTCAGGACTGGCTGCAGTGTTCTCCTCTGTGGCCTAGCAAGGCAGCTCCTCCCTCGAGTGGGGGTCAAAGAGCCAGCCACCGAGTTCATGTCAGAGACAGTCCGTGTTCCCCCTACTAGGGAACCCACTTGGATATGATCTGCCATGGGCTACATCTGAGCAGGGGTCTAGGTTATATACATGTATGGTCCTTGGTTGGAGAATCTGGCATTTTCTCAGAAAATTAGAAATAGTGTTTCCTCAAGATCACTATTCCACTCCTAAGTTTATATCCAAAATATGCTCAAGTACACAACAAGGACATTTGTTCAACCATGTTCATAGCACCTTTATTTGTAATAGCCAAAATCTGAAAACAACCCAGATGTCCCTCAACAGAGGAATGGATACAGAAATTGTGGTACTATTTCACAATGGAATATTACTCGGCAATTAAAAATAAGGAAATCATGAAATTTGTAGGCAAATGGTGGGATCTAGAAAAGATCATTCTGAGTGAGGTATCGTAGAAGCAGAAAGACATACATGGTATGTACTCACTTATAAGTGGATTCTAGACCTAAAAGATAGGATAAATATACAAAAATCTGTACACCTAAAGAAGCTAAACAAGAAGGAGGACCAGGGTAAGATGATCAATCATCACTTAGAAAGACAAATGGGATGAGCATTGGACATAGGAGAAAACAAGAAACAGGACAGGAGCCTATCACAGAGGGCCTCTGAAAGACTCTACCTAGCAGTGTATCAAAGCAGATTCTGAGTCTCATATCCAAACCTTGGTCAGAGTAGAGGGAATCATATGAAAGAAGGGCGAGTTAGTAAGACCTGGAGAGGATAGGAGCTCCATAAGGACCAAATATATCTGGTCTTTTATGTTAATTCTTTACAACTGTGAGATATGACTAACCATTCAATCACACTAGTCAGTGTACATCAAAAGAGAGAGAGAAATGTCAGCCTTCAACTAAAAAAATGGAACTGTTCCTTGTACATTATTGTCATATGATAATGCCTTTTATAGAACTGCTAAAATGTATTATTTTCAAAGAAAAACTGCACTATGAGGGAAAATAATTTAAACATGCAGTGATGTACTACTACTAATTTGTTACTCATCATAATATAATAACATCCAGCACAAGCTGTCTCAGAGGAACAGTTTTTACATTGTCTCTCATGACACTGTGGATATAGAAACTACAGGTACTGCTTTGGGGACTGACACAAACACTTTCAGGATGGGAGAGAATTAGATATTCCCAATTACTAGACATGAAGACATAGGATTAGAGAAATGAACTGCTTCCAGTAACACATTGTTCACAAACAAAGACCAAACCCACGGTCTGCCTCCTTTGATAACAGCAATCTCTTCTATAACATCATTTCTTTTTTGTCAATAAAAGATGGAAATCTTATTTAAAAAATTCTTTGTATAATACCCCAGACCTATAGTGTAGGGATAAAAAGTAAAGTGTGGATAGAAGGAAATAATTATCAATTATGAGTAAACTGAGGATATTGAGTGATAGGGTACTCTACAGATTACAGGTGACACTTGATTAAATTTAGTAAAGCAAAATATTTGCTTAGCACTTTACTCACGTGAGTGCATCTTTCAGTCATATTGCTATCACTGTATTGAAATAACTGAGATGAGTAATTTATAAGAAAAGTGTTATCTTAGCTAGGATCATTTTTGTTGTGATGAAACAGCGTAACTAAAAACAACTTGGGAAGGAAAGAGTTTATTTGATTTATGTTTCCACATAACTGTCCATCATTGAGGGAAGTCAGGACAGGAGATCAAGCAGGGGAAGAACCTGGAGGCAGGAGCAGACACAGAGGCCAGGGGGGGAGGGGAGTTGCTGCTTACTGGCTTGCTCTCCACGGCTTGCCTAGTCTCTCATGGAATCCAGCCGCGCTAACAGAGGACTGGGTCTTCACACGTTCATCACCAAATCAGAAAATTCCTGATGGCCTGATTTTGTAGAAGCATCTGTTCAGTTGGAGTTCCTTCCTCTCAGACGACTTCAGCTTTTCTTAACTTGACATATTAGCCAATACAAAGTGTTATTTAACTCTGCCTGTAATCACACAGTTAATTTCCTATATGCTTTATTTCATTTAGGTGAGGGTTTAACCTATGTCCACTCACTATTTTCTGGTTTTGTTTTGTTCTTAACACCGTGACTAAAATATCTCGGAGAACAAAGTGCATCCTGTGAATAGCTTGCTCCAATTATAACCTGCCTCTGGAAACATCCAGAACTTAGTACCACACTCTGCAGAACAACCATTGCACACATGGGCCTTTTGAGGAGATATTTTGATACTAAATAATTAAACTCATGCAGGATTATGAGTGGCTAATGAAAAGATGTAGTCTCTAGAAGACTGTCCAGTATCAAGAGAAATGGCGTTGATGTCACTTAGTGCTTCTCGGTTTTGAAACTGATTGAGTGATGAACACTATTATATGAGGCACAATTAATCATATAGTCAGGCCTGTACATTAATTTTTAGTAGATACTGACCTTTTCATTAAATATTGAAAACATTTAACTTTAGATATTGTTAATATTTATGCGAATAGACATTATCAAAGTCCAAGTGAATTATTTGACAGCATAATATTGACATATGTCCCTGTCTGTCTATTTGAAATTTAATATCTAAAAATGTGCTTCATATCTGAGTGAAACGGAACTAGATTTAATCTTTTTAGAAAATCAGATGATCTCTCTTTTGATACTTGGCATACTAATCAGATTAAATATGTCTCTTGGAAGTTTTACAAATTTCAAACAGTGAATGGTGTTTCCTCGGTGTGTTTTATGCATCTATCAGAAATGTTGAAGCAGTCTTTTTTAGCTCAGTTGTGATATTGTAGAAGAGATACTGTGGTAAAATTCGAAAGGAAGCAAAGATCCCTCTCCCTACCCCCTTCCTCAGATGACAGACAGTTGAGATCTGAGGTTCACCATCCAGTGATCAGTTTCCACAGTTCTTAAACTTATTTCATCTCTTTCATTGTTTCTCTTCAATCAGAGTTCTGTAGCCTTTTCTCTTCTTCTTCCATCTGAACCCTCTCATTAATTGTTAATATCACAGACTTTGATGTTGACAACATCCTATTTCAATTCTTTACCTCCTTCCTTTGGTCATTTCCTTTTTCTCTGTTATCCTTACTGCACGTTGCCATGTAGCTTCTTTAACCTTTATTATATTTTTACTTTGGTAGACCTGATGTATATTTGAAACTTTACTATTTTAATAATTACATAATTATTTTCTTTGGTAATCAAAGCAGTGTGCAACATATAACTAGAGACATTGTGGTAAATATTTTTAGTTTACTTTTGAAATTTTAATGTAATTACAGTGTGTCTCCCTTTCCTCTAAACCCTCCCATATTGCCCTATGCTCTCTCCTTTAAATTTTCAGTTTTTATTTAATTAATTGTAATTATAGTTAGGTATGTATTCCTAACTGGAACGGGCTCAGACTGTGTAACGCCATTTATATGTATGCTTTAGGGCCTGATCATTTGACACTGGACAACTAATTGGTTTGCTTTCGCTGGGAAGGACCACATGACCCACTCCCAACTTTAACTAAGTTGCTTGTAGTTTGTGTAGAGTTGAGGCCTCATGGGCTTTTCCCTGGGTAACTTGCCATGTCTATTGGTGTCATAATTGCTCAGCTCATAATCTCTAACAATGACCTACAACCAATTTGTCCTTATACCCACAGGTATGTATAGCAAACATTATAATGTTAACTGTGGAATGGCTCTTCAGTTTCAGGTTTTCAAAACATTGTTGCAGTTCCTTTTAAATGCAACAGTACTTAGAATGTGGCTTATACATACTGTTACTAGTGGGTTTTCATCCTAACGACAAACACAATAAACATTTGCTGTTACAATAAACAGCTATATTTTATGTGTGCATGGCTTTTATGAATTACTACTCCAAGAACATGGAACTGATTAGAATGAGCTCCTTGTTTTCATGGCAGTTGACTCCAGCAATGTTAGAAGTGTGCCTTGAAAAGGTGACCTTTTGGAAGCATAGTGCAAAAGTTACCATCTCCAAAGGGGATGTAACCAAGGAGCCCATAGCTGGCTTCACCTACAGATACAGCAATAACATTATCTGAGGCTCAAAATGTTCTTCTCTCACAACACAAGTGGATTTTTCAGTGTTTGGATGAAAGCATAGTTTTCTCACCAACTATGTATCAAAGATCACCATTAAGATAAACTCACTCATTCAACTAATTCAGCAAACGTATAAACCACTGAGTAAGCTAAATGCTTATAATTCTTCATTGTGTTCTCTCTGTCTCTCTCTCTCTCTCTCTCTCTCTCTCTCTCTCTCTCTCCACACACACACACACACACACACACACACACACACACACACACAAGCACACACCCTTAACATTTAAATGAAAACCTCAAAATGATATGACTGCTTGGTTTTGTTTAAACCTTCTTCTCTGAGACACTCAGCTTAGGAAACGGCAGCTTTACTCAATCTTTTCATATTCTGAGATTTTATAAAAAGACTGAATGTCTGAGAAATAGCTTTGCAGCTAAGGTTGTAACACAGCAGATAAAGAATGGAGTTTCTGCACATATAAAACCTTCATTCTGAGGAGGTAAGGGTTTTCCATGTGCATCTCATTTCTACCTAGGGATTTCTTACATAAAGTTTACCCAAACCTCTGAGAAGTGTATATTCCTGTCTGGGACGGTGTAGACCTAACCAAAGCCCTCCTCCAAGAGCCATTTCCTCCACAGTGTTGTCTTAGCTACTTTTCAATTGCTTATGTGTGATCTTAGTTACTTTTCTATTGCTGGGGAAAGCACCATGGCCAAGGCAACTTATAAAAGCATGAGAAGCTCATGGTGCAGAGGGTTAGAGTCTACGAGTGTCATGGTAAGGAGCATGAGAGCAGTCTGGCAAGCATGGTGCAGGAGCAATATTAAGAGCTCACAAAAACAAGGTATAGACACTCAGAACAACAAAGTCCTTTTCAGCCTCAAAGCTTACCCCCCCCCCAATGAGAGCATCTTCCAAGGCCACAACTCATAACCCTCCCCAAACCAGTTCTGCCATTTGAAGACCAATTATTCAAACATATGAGCCTATGGGGGCCATTCTCCTCCAAACCCTACATGTGTCCATTGTCTTTAAAAAAATCAAAGTCTAAATAGCATGCATTAATACTAGGTACTATATTGGGAACTTGAAATAATTCAAGGATCCAAATAGAAAAAGAAAGTGAAACATTTCTCTCATCCTCTTATGTTTTAATTAACTTATATTTTATAAGGTTTAGGAAGAAGCACTAAATAAATATTGTGCACTAATAAATATATTTTTGTAAAAGTAAATACAATAGAAAAATTGGGAGGGAACCCAGATTTTATCTTTAAATATGTAAACAGGGTCATGTCAATTAATATGGTTTAAATTTCCAACTATGAAAAACAGTACTATTAAAAATTAGTTTATATTAGCCATATAATATAGGATAAACATACTAAAATCTACATTCCTAAAGAAGCTAAACAACAAGGAGGACCCTAGGGAAAATGCTTAATCCTCATTCAGAAGGGCAAACAGGATAGACATTGGAAGTAGGAGAAGACAAGGAAAAGAACAGGAGCTTTCCACAGAGGACCTCTGAAAAACTCTACCCACCAGGGTATTGAAGAAGATAGTGAGACTCATAGCCAAACTTTGGGCAGAGTGCTGGAATCCTTATGGAAGAAGAGGAAGATAGAAAGACCTGGAGAGCACAGGAACTCTACAAGGAGAACAACAGAACCAAAATACCTGGGCCTGCGGAAACCTGCAGAGACCGATACTCCAACCAAGTACCATACATGGAGAGGACCTAGACCCCATGTTCAGTGGAAGCCCATTGGCTTCTCAGTTTGCAAGTGGGTTCCCTAGTAAGGGGTACAGGGGCTGTCTCTGACATGAACTGGGTGGCTGGCTCTTTGATCACCTTCACCTGTGGGATGTAGCCTTTCCAGGCCACAGAGGAAGATCATGCAGCCAGCCTTGATGAGACCTGATAAGCTAGGGTCAGATAGAAGGGGAGGAGGTCCTCCCCTATCAGTGGACTAGGGAAAGGGCATAGGAAGAGAAGAGGAAGAGTGGCTAGGACTGAGAGGAGATGAGGGAGGGGGCTGCAACTGGGATACAAAGTGAATAAAATGTAATAAATAAATATATAAATAAAATTAAATTAAAAGAAATAAAAATTAGTTTAGGTGACAGGGTGGAGGGATGGCGTGACTCAGTAGATAAGGGTCTTAGCACAGAAGTGCTGTGACCTGAGTTTAGATATCCAACACTACAAAAGCACTAGGTGTGCTTGGTGTCGAGCTGGGCTAATGAAATCAGCAATAGATAACGCCTACCATAAATAAAATGGAGAGTAAGCGAGGAAGGCACCTGCCTTCAACCACTACCACAAAAGAATAATGAGGATTAGCCTGCAAAGGAACTGAAGAATCACCACATTCCAGGAAAAGAAAGGAAGACAGGGTGGAGAGTAGGGAAAGCAAGGAAAGAGGGCAGGAGAGAAAGTGCATACATAAGAAAGCAAGATCCAGGCAGTCCTGGTGAGACTTAACAAGCTATGGGCAGTTGGCAAAGGAGGAGAACTCTCCCTTTCAGTGGCCTATGGGAAGGAGATGAACGAACATATGAGAAAGGGAGAGTTGGACTGGGAGGAGATGAGGGAGGGGGCTGCAATTGGGATATATAATGAATAAACTGTGAAGAAAAAAATTGAAATAAAAAAAAGAAAACTAAAACACCATACAAGTTTGTTTCTTTCTTAAAAAGATAAACCTTGGGAAAAATAAAATGATGTATTGTTTCCACAAAATATGTATGGGATAAAAACCATACTTCACAGAAATAGAATACAAAGTCCCAAAATCGAAATATTGGGGACCTCTCAGAGGAGAGAGAGGGAAAGACTAAGAAAGTGAATGTACTTGGGGCATTAGGGTTATGTTTGTTATATTATTAATAATAATATAATTATAACTAATTTTATTATTAATAATTAAGAATAACATTATGTTATATGTAAAATTAGTGTTATATTTGTTATATTATTAAGCTTTGTGGTTTATATACATGTAATAATATTCTTCGGGAAATAAAACCCATGGAGAGTTAAAAAAAGAAAAGCAAGACCCATAGGCTGTGATACCAAAAAAAAAAACAAACCTTAAATCATGTCCAGAGAACTTCCGGTGACTTTGATGAGAATGTTATGACTCCTTGGCACGTGCTGAACAAGAGTGGAGTGGAAGGAAGGCAGAGCTACCAACAAGGCCCATGTCACTGAATGAGGACAGTATTCCAGAGCTGCATGAGCATTGGGCTGCATTGAGTGCCCTGCATGGGCCCCTGCGTGAGTGACATGAGAGCCGTGTAGGCGCCAAGTGCACAGCAGTGCATACCACCAACATCCTCAGTGAGTCCCGACACTGATTTCGCCACGATTAAGGTTTGATATTTAACCTAACGTGGGTGGGAAGTCAAGGAAGGATCGAATCGACATTGGAAAAAGTCACTTTCACGCAGAGACCAGGGAATTGATGAGGAAGGGGAGCCTGGAAGAGAAGACTATTTCTACACGTTTGAGGTCAGAAACAAAAGAGGTACAGGCAGAGGAGGCCGGGGGATGGAGCCGAGAACAATACAGCAGTCATTACCTGAGCAGATGTATTTAATCTTACTCCTTAGAGCACCAGATTCCCAATCAGTTAATGATTTCCTCGTCACCACTGTGTGTGCATTTGTAATTTTAAGGATTCCTGGTTGTAGGCACTGTGTTAACACTGTGATACACAGTAGTGAAATACATTAGTTTTATACTAGGAGTGTTCAGTTTAGTTGTGATGTTTTCAATATACTGAAGGCAATTAACAACCCGGAGAAGACATGTAGACAGAAGAAATTAGAAGTGTCCATTTATCCAAATAGAAACACACTGAAGGGGCCCATGAAGGTTTCTTTAGGCATAACAGTGTGAGATCATATTAAAGCGATGGAGGCCTTGTGAGCAGGACAAAGCAGGAGGAACAATGGAGAAATAAGCCTCTGGGGTTGACACAGGAATGTGGAGAATTCCAGGTGTAAAGCCTGGTAAAGCACAGTGTCAGTTGGCTAGAGAGGGTGTGCTATCAGCAGCAGGAAGCAGGGGCAGATCATAAGGAAACTTATTTGTAAGACTTGTGGTAGCTGAACTCAGCAGGCACGTTAGCCAGGCGCAACTCCTGAAACTGTGCTCTGCGCTTTTAAAATTACACACAGAATTTCAGAGAATATTGAAGATAAAGGAAAGTAGGCAAAGCTATTAATAACTCACACTGCAATAATTAATACTGATTTTTATGAGTGGTATTTTACTTCCACTTGCTATCTCCATGGCAATGTACAATTAAAACTGAGATGTGGATGGAGATTCTTACACTAAAGGAACAGATGTGTACAGTTTTCTCCATGGTATGGTCCACAGTTCACAGAGACTGCACAGGTGGATAATTCTTAAAATCACCAAACAACAACAACTACCACAAAAATAACAAAACATACGATGATATGGCAGAGTATGGTTCCATCAAATGAACAGGACCATATCACCAAACTTCCTGACAGAAAGCTTGGAACAGTGGTGTAAAAGATGAATTGTAAGCTCAGCGCGAATACACATAGACAACTGAATGAAAATACTGAAGTCAGTCTATGGAAAAAATTGGAAATGTTGAAACACAGAGGTCATAAGAATGACAAATATGAAGTGCAAGATGCCCAAAATTCAGCGACTAAATTGACATTTTTCTCTTGAAGAGATTAGTAGCAGATTCAACTAGACAGAAGGATCAGTGAGCTTAAAGAAAGGTCATATAACTGCTACTGAATAAAAAGAATGGAAACTAAAACTAAAGGAGTGCAATGAGCATACAGGCATCATTAAGCAAACCCATATGCCAAAGATTGACATTTAAGAACAAAAAGGGGAAAAAGTGGGTAGAGAATTTATTTAAAGAAATAAGCCCCAGAAGGAAGGGGAGGAAGTCCTCCCCTATCAGTGGACTGGGAGAGGGGCATGAGTGAAGAAGGGGGAGGGAAGATGGGATTGGGAGGGGAGAAGGGAGGGAGCTACAGGGGGATACAAAGTGATTAAATTGTAATTAATAAAAATTAAAATTAAAAAAGAAGGGACACAAACTGTCCAGATCTGAAGTCAACTCTCAGTAAGATAATTCCAAATAGACCCTCAGTGAGACAGTTCCGTCAAGCCTCTGAAGACCAGGACAGTGAAAGCAGGGATAAAAGAGGCTCCTTCTGTCTATGGGAGCTGCTGCAAGGTTACTGGTGCACTTCTCAGCAGAACCTTTGCAGACCAGTGGCAGCTGAATGATAACTTCAGAATGACAGAAGAAAAATGATGACCAAGCACACCAAGTTTAGTAAATCTTTCCTTCAAAAACAAAGGGTAAATTAAAATTTTTGTCAGACAATGAAAACTGGGTGAGCTTATGTTCCTCAGTCAGCCTAAAAGAAATGCAAAGGGAGTCGTTCAAATTTCACTGAAAAAAAAATTGTTACACTGCAACTCAGAACCATAGAAACTGTCCAATAAAATTTGGTACATGTGCAAAATACAGCGAACTTTCCTATTTTAATATTAGCCACTTTTACATTGTATGGAATTGAAGTAACAAAACACAAACATATTTAGAAGTCACTGTTAGTGTGTATGCAGTGTATAAAAGATGTAAACATAGCCTGCCTATGTATATGGAACAAAGGTTTTGTATGTTCTTAAAGTTAAGCTGTTGTTAGTTTAGACTGAAACATTCTCATTTTAAGGTGCTCCAGGAAATGAGGTAGTCCTGCAAAGCAAATATCAGAACCATAAAAGGAAGAAAAAGAGGAGGAAGTCTAAGCATGCCACTGGAAACAAAAGTTAGTGAAAACAGGAGAAGAGAAAGGCAGAAGGACAAAGAGCTGAGCGACACACAAAAGCACGTTTAAATTGGCAGAAGCCTGTGCTCTTTCCTATGCTGGTAATTATTTGAAATGTGAACGGGTTAAACTTCCTACTAAGAGGCCAAGGAGAAGATGTAGCTCTCCTCCCAGCACCTGCCAGGTAATATGCAACTGTTGCTAAGACCAGCTCCATGGGAACCAAGGCCTTCCTGTGGCCTCCATGGGAACTGTTCGTATGTGTGCGCGCGCGTACAGTGCTCGTGCATACACATAATTGTTAGGGTCTGCAAATCACTGAAGAAAGACCCCAGTCTCAAGTAACATGCGAAAGCAAGGAGCAGAAATAAACCAGCATGCCAGGGCCACCATTCCTTAGAATGGGGCCACAAAGTGAGAATGCAGGCTCAGTTTAAAGGCAATTAGGGAGATTTCCAGGAGTGAGGTAACCTTTCATTTGATTGGATGACTCAGGAGGTATGGGGGATTTAGGACTGGCTAACCATTTAGGAACTTTCCAGAGTTCCTAAGGCCTTTTCCTCAGGTTAGCTCAAGCCCACCCGGTTAACCTTTAAGCTGGTTGGCTGCCTTGGAGCTGCGGGTTTTAGGTTAGCCAAACACATTGGGGCCTTCTAGGGGTCTCCTGGAGGCCAGGAGTTATTAGACCCGTCAATAATTAATCCTTCTTTAAAAGTTACAAATAATTGATGAAGTCTTCAGTAAAAAGAAAAAAAAAACTAAATGAATTAAAAATTAATTAAAATGTAAAGTTATTTTGTTTTCATCGTTTTTATAGAACTTTCCAAATCAGCCCCGATTCTTCTGAAATTTATTATTAGAACAAGTCGGACTCAAACAAAGTCTGACATTTTTCCAGCGTCAGGCCTGTAAATGCTGAGATTGTGTATGTGTGCCACCATGTCTGGCACCGTGTTTTCTTTTGTTTGTTGGTTTGTTTGTTTCTCCTTTTTTGCCAGTCACATCTTGTCTGAGGAGGGAAAAGATGCCTCATCCCCACCTCGCAAAAAAAAAAAAAAAAAAAAAAAAAAGAAAGAAAAGAAAAGAAAAGAAAAGCATCGGTGGCTGGGCTGGTATCAAGCAACACACCCACACTAAAACAAACACTTGTAAGTACAAAGACAGCCATTATAATGATAAATTGGCAGAGCTTGGGCTAATATCAGAGAGAACACACTAAAACAAACATCTGTAAATGCAAAGATGAACATTATGTAATGATAAAGGCCCAATTTTGTCAAGAAAATATAACATTTACACAAAAGTCACACTTGCATCAGGAACTGTAAAGGCACTTAGTCCGTAAAGGATTTGCTTACAGGTACCGACAGGCAAGTCTCCAGGACTTATTTTCAACACTATATTCTTGTATTCACTAACCTAAGCCCGAACCAGCATCCGTGTAGAACTATGTTTGATTAGTGGTTACAGACATACAGATTGCCTACAAATACGACAGTTCTGCAAAAACCAACAGTTGTACTTTGAGCGAACCAGTGAGCTCCGTGGAATTAACAATAAACCATTACTTTTTATTGTTTGTAAAGGTCAAATTTATCATGCTTTATCAGTGAAATGTATGATGTACAGGCCAAGTTTGAGATCTGTTTTTTAAAGTTTTAAAGCACACCCGATATTAATCGCTGTCCCCTTTCCTGAAGGTTCTCCTCCTCCTCTTCTTCAAATTCTTATCCATGCTGAGATTTTGGATTGTTTGTTTGTTTGTTTGTTTGTTTTACATCCCAGTCGTAGCCTCCAGTTTCTTCTCTCCAGGGCCCACAATCCCTCCTTCTTCCCTCTATAATCCCTTCCTTACTCCTCAGAAAAAGGGAGCCTCCCCTCACCAACCCACACCAGCTCATCAAGTTGCATCAGGACTGAGGGCATCCTCTTCCCCAGTGGCCTGGCAAGTTAGCCCCGCTAGGAGAAAGTGATGGAAAAGCAGGCAAGAGAGTCCAAGTCAGAGACAGGCTCCACTCCCCTTACAAGGGGAAACCCACCCTAAAGACCAGTTCTCATCCATTTGACTCAATGAGTCATGCTCCAATCTTCTACTTTATGCTCACCTTCCTGTCTGCTGTCACTTGAATAGCTTGCCTATCAAATGCCTAATCATAATTATTTCATTATTTACATTTGGGAAATTCCACTTAATTCTCTTTTAGAGATTCCATTTTGGGCAAAATACAACTGTCCTCCTGTTTTCTTTTGACATGAAATCAGTTATTTTGCAGTAGTTTCAGAAGCGCTCACATCTGGGATATCTGTTGTTGTTATTGTTTTTGTTTTTCTGTTAACTATCTGGAAAATGTGTTCTTTTATCTTGTTGGCCCTATTTTTAGAATGTTTTCAGATATTTAAAAATAAATGTTAATTCTGGATGTTATTTATGAAAAAAAAAGTGGAAATCTTGGGAAAATTACCCATCTCAGAGTTTTGTTTTGTTTTTCTTTCAGATAGGCAAGCTCTTTAGGGCCATAACTTGTGTTGAACTCTTTTAACAGTTTTTATTCCCACTGTGAGCCTTCACCTCTGACACCACATGTGCATTAGTAATAATAATTTTCTCTGCATCTTCTTTGCCTTTTTTTCTATAAGCTCTATGGATACTTGGCATCAAACAGGGGGCTACTTCTTTGCACTCTTGACTACCTACATCCTGTCTTCCATTCTCAAAGAGCAACTTATCCTCCCCCAGCCACTAGTGTTATAGGCTTTCCAGAAGATCTACTCGTTGTACATCAAGACTTCAGTCTTTCTCTTTTGCACCAAAGTTGGTAATTTCCCTGAGGGGGAAAGGGTAGCAGAGAAAGTGTGTTCACAACGTTCTCTTTAGGTTTTTCCTGACTTTTTTTTTTCTTTCAGTGGCCCTGGGCTCTCAACTTGGTTACATGTTTCTGGTTACTGGAAACATAAGTCAAACATATGTCTTTTTTTAAATTAACCTTTTTTTATTTTCAGTTAGACCTTTGATGGACTACTACATTCTACCTTAAAGTACTTGTCCATTAGATGACTTTGTGTGTCCATTTTCTTGTAGCAAGATAGACATAAAAAAGTCTCCTCAACCTCTGTGTATAATTATATCAAAATAATTAACACTTTGGATGGTAAAGTGTTTTGCTTTTGTTTACGGCTAGACAACAAATGCCTACAATTTAAAAACTGTCTTGAATATATTTCCACTACCTACATATGACTGCTTCAGGATAGATGACTGATAAATAATTTAAATCTTTGAGAATACATTGGCATAGTTAGGAGCCACGCTGTAATTGTTTTTACTTTGTTTCCCTCCAGGAATACGTTTTGTTTTTTAATTTCCTCTATTTTTAGTATTTTTAAATAGATTCTTAAGAAATGTAAACATTTGACTCATCTGAATATATTTTGTTGTGCAATTTAAAATATACTGTAATTATGCTTCTGTAGTTATTCTTTTAACCTTAAAAAATAAGGTCAGATAGAAGGGGAGGAGGACCTCCCCTTTCAGTGGACTAGGGGAGAGGTGGGGGGGAGATTATGGAAAGAAGAGGGAGGGAGGATGGGATTGGGAGGAGACAAGGGAGGGGGCCACAGCCAGGATACAAAGTGAGTAAATTGTAATGAATGGTAATAATTAAAATAAAAAATAAGATAGTATCAAAAAAGGATTGACTCTTATTTAGTCAGTGTTATTTCTTTTATAAGAATATTACTTTTGTTGATATCAATATATTTTAATGTTGTAAATACATAATGATTATTGATTTTATTTATGTTTATCATCTGGCTTTTTTCTGAATTTTATTAATCAACTTTATTCAGTAGGTATTAAAATTATAGAGATAACATTATCACCAGACTTTCTCAACCGTCCAGCTCCCAATAATGACACAGAGATTATTATTACTTATTAAAGCTTAGGTCTTAGCGTAAGCTTTATCCCTACTATCACATATAACTTAATTAACCCGTTTATTGTAATTAACCCATTCAAGTTTGCCACGTGGCCCCTTACCTTTCACTCAGTCCTGGTTCATTTGGCTTCTTTCATATCAGGTTGGTGAATTCCACACCTCTCAGTTCTTCCTATACTTCCTATCTCTGCCCAGAAGTCTTGTCTTTTCTCTCCTGCCTAGCTAGAAATCATCAGCTCTTTATTAAAACAATCAGAAGTTGAGGGAAGTGTGTTTACAAAACATTGGGACAGGTGATGCTCCATAAAAATTGGATTTGATGTTTGTTTGCTTTTCAGCAGGTGGAAGGTTCAAAGGTAAGAGGGTGGATCTGGGAGAAATGGGAAGCAAGTGTACATTGTATGAAATTCCCATATAAATAAAACTATTATGTCAGAGAAAAAAAAATAAACCAATCTTAACAAAACAAACAAACAAACAAACAAAAAACCAAAACCAATGCCAAAGTCCTGTCTGTACCTAACTCTCTGCTGGTACAGAAATCAGCATTTAAATAATACAAAGACAGCCCTTACAGTGCACAAAATGATTATTCCAACATAACATACTGTCTGCAATAAAAGTAAAAATGTTTGAATATTTGCTTTTACACTTACAAATTAGAAAATGATCACTCCCTCGGTGAAGCCTTCCCAAAGTTCTTAGAGACTGTTGGTGAACTATGCTGCCTCTTAGCTACCATAATCTTTTCTTGTAACTTCTAGAGGTCAGTGATGTAAAGTTATGTATCTTAGTGCCACCATCCTATATACAAAGAGGTGTCAAATAAACTTTCTAAGTAATAACTTCTGCATGTAGAAATATTTTTAAATTGACTTTATTCATTGAAAAATTATTTACATATTTATTACCATTATTGAACCATACATACTTGTTAAAAAACAAGTTTGTATTTTTCTCTGACATTTTTAAAATTTTGAGATATCATTAATTCACTCTAGTAGATATTTAAATCACATGCATACTATGCAAAATCCTTCATAAACTGTATCACATATGTGCATTGCCTTGGACAGTACATTGCAAAGGTCAGAAACAAGGCTGGGCTTGGTGGCACAGGCCTTTAATTCCAGCATTCAGGAGCCAGAGGCAGGCAGATCTCTGTGAGTTTGAGGCCTTCCTGGTCTATAAGCTGAGTTCTGTGACAACCAGAGTGTTACACAGAGAAACCCTGTCTTAAAAACCAAAGGGGGCAGGAGAAGAGAGTATAGAGAGAAGAGAAAGCAGAAACAAAAGTGAATCATCTTTAGCTCTTGTAGTTATCATCATATGTAATATCTATCATTTTATGTAGCATTCCCTAAATGCCAGGCACCATGAGAAATGTTTTTAATGTATGCATATAACTTAAATCACTATAAAAATCTGCTGAGATATATTACTTTCCCCGCTCTGAGTTTTAGGAAACCCAGGTCTCTCAGCTTTGGAGAAGACAGAGGGGCAGTGCAACATGCTGAGAGAACAAAATAGTCATTTCTCCTGCTAAAGCAACCAGAGAAGCAGATGAGGGGAATCTGCAAGCCTTTAAAGGCAAACACCTAGTTACCTAAAGACCACATATCGGGTCCATCTCCTAATGGTCATATGGCCATCTGAAACAGTGGAAGAAGTAGACCCCTTCAGGACACATATGCAATGAGCTTAGGGCTTCCATGAGGCTTCGCCCTGTAAAGCTGTCATCACCTCTCAGAACTGCCACTCTGTAGGCCAAGTCTTTGACCCATGGCCCTTTGAAATCCAAACTGTAGTGATCTTTATAACCCATTTCCAATAAATATGCTGTTTTCTTTTTCTCTGTACCTCTATTTCCTCTAAGATAAACATGATACTGTAATCTATTTGACACACTGATTATTATGTTGAAAAATAGAGGTTCATATAAATTATACCTGGGAGACAATGATAAACCTTAAACTTAGAGAATGTCTTATGCACATGTCATTACTTGGTTATTTTCAAAACTCAAATGTGAGTTATGCCAGATTATTACTTATTTTCAAACTATGTAAATAATATTGTCTTCTTGAGGGGACAGGGAACTGGGAATATTGAATATAATTGTTCTCCAGGTAGGCATTCTTAAAGGAATAGCAGATGGTAAACATTACTATTAGAAGAGGAAATTATTTCAACACATTTTTAACCTAAGAAATTTCTTTAGAAATAAATGATTCTGGTTGGTTAGTCTTGAAAGCAAGCCATATGTTGTTTACATGTTTTGGCATTTATCCAATTTCCCTGAAGATGAGAGAAAAATTAATAAAATCTCTTTACTAATTAGATAATAACTAACATAATGAAAACAGGTGCTGTAACTTTTTGAATTATGAGACTAAATCTTCAGACAATCCCTAGATAAGAGTATCCTTGGGTAGAGGAACGATTCCATATATCCTAAGGTGGAAATAGCTCAGGGCATCACCAGACAAATGAAACTGCTACTTTTCACTGGAATAAAATTTAAAGAGCAGAAACCAAAAAGAGCTTTAGAATGCCACATCCACTCTATTTTCATCTACTAGATGAAAATGCTTGCCTTTAACGTGATATTAAAATCTAGCTAATAGCCTTCCAAACCCATTAGGGTGATAAGCTAAGAACAATGATTTTTTTTCCAGATCAATAGGACGTTGATGTCGTCTTGTGTAGGGTTCCCATCACCTCTGGATGGTAGGAGCATTGCCGTCCTGTTCTCCAGAGGCACTGCAAGAGAAAGTATGGTGTGGCAGAGCCTCAGTTCAGCCTAGAAGGATCCCTGTAGACGGAAGCTGGTGGGGTGATGATGCTCTTGGTTAAAAGCAGCTACTCCTGATATAAAGAATTAAGAACTGCTGAGAGAATGGGAAAGTAACATGTCAGCTGGCAAAGGGTGGCACTAGGGAGGCGGCTCAGGCTTGTAAGGAAATGAACCTGAGGTCAGATGCTCAACCCTCAGGTAACAGGTGGACTCAACCATACCTGTAAAGCTGGCCCTGGGGAGGCAAAGATAGGTGATTCCCAGAACCTTCGAACCAGCTGCTGGAGCTGAATTGGCAAGGGCAAGGTGCAATGAGAGGCCCTGTCTCAAAAAAAAAAAAAAAAAAGGCAGAGAACATTTAAGAATTAAGAATTATAGCAGATATTGACCTCTGACCTACACATTCATGTGAACTATTCATGTGTAACTATTAGGTATGTTTCCCTCTATGAGCATTCGTGAGGATGCGTGCAGACAGGCACGCACACACACACACACACACACACACACACACACACACGTAAGGAAAGTGGTCACTTTGGGTATAATCTTGTCTGTTGTTTTTCAGGCAAACCTCTGCTACAAATAAAGAAGAAGTTTCCCTGAGTCTTTCCATCCGATGACAGGAATGTCTGTGTCCTAATCACAGCACTCATTCTCACAAAAATGAGTGTTCAAAAAGAATCCACATTTTAACATGCATGGTTGGCTATTTACAGTCTACCATCATATGTAGTATTTCTGTGTGAAAATAGTATATAAAATAAGACCGTGCCTTAGCCTTGCACTTGATCACCATCTCTGTTGCATAGGCACTTAAAGCAGAATGGTTTTTCTAGAGGATCGTTGCTGGTTGTGATTGTTCTCTAGCTAATATATGTATGCAAAATGTGGCCGAAGAGATTTGAGCCTCCCCTCCCCCAACCTGAAACCTGAAGCCTTCAGACACTGATGCTGGAGAAAGGTTGTGTGTGTGTGTGTGTGTGTTCCTGTAACTATATGTGTGAGTGTAGCTAACATCCGAGTTCCACACAATGGTGATAATTTACAAACACAACCAGATAAATGAAGCTGCCCTCATGCCTCTTCTTAATATGTTTTTGTTGTTTTGGAAAAACCAAAGAGTTAAGAACATTGTGGCAAACTAAAGTGGGGTTATGCTTTAAGAGAGCTTTACGGAGCAGTTACAGGTAGAAATTTAATATAAGTGAGAATGGCACTTTTATTAAACAACTGTGGGATCATCCGTCCATGTTCTTCCTCAGTACTGATCCCCCTGTAGCAAAATACATAGATAATCGACGTGCCAGGCTCACAGTCAACTTGTTGGGAGATTAAATCCTAAAGGAAGGAACCCATCGCCCCGGAGGAAGACTGAGTGCATGCTTCTGAGTCTTTGAAGGCTCATCTCGGTAGTCCCACTGCTAGAATGTGCTCTGTTGTCATAGCAACACCATCTCCTGCTTCATACAGGAAAGATTAGCTCTTACTGTGCAGAAGAGAGAATTTAGGAGAAGTCAGACTAATCCCTGGGTGCACTTTCCGGGGAAGGTTGGACCTCGCCTGAGGGATGCTGGATCAGCAATGATCGAGCTGGCCTGCCACAGACGCTGGTGTTTGAGTTGAAGAGCAGGATTCACCGTAAGTGTCAGCTCCTTCCTAGTAAAATACTGAGGAGCGAGGAGGCTCGCTGAAGAGTGTCCCACGGAGCAGCAGGATGGCATTGGGAAGCGGACAGGGGCGCCAGGGAGCACCTAGTTTAAGGAGCATGTTGAGATCACAGGATCAGAAACTTGAGAGACAAAAGATGGATACTTTTGAATTCTAATGTAAATCCTGGGAGTGTGGCCAAATTAAATAAGCAGGAAAAATGCATTGTTTGCTCATTGGCTCTACATGCATTAATCCCAAATCTCGTGCTTTGAAATTTAAAACTACAGAGGGAGAGGAAAATTATTTTTTTTTTATTAAAAAAAAAAAGCTGCTTGTCTAAGCAAGCAAGTTGTATTTACTCATCACCGAAAGTGTTGAAATTTGATTTGGGGACTCTGAGTTTTTTTTTTTTTTTTTTTTCTTGTTTGTTATACAGACATCTTTTAAAAATGCTTTAAGAAGCCTAACAGCAGCATGATTCTTAAAGGTGATTAGCATATGATGAAAGGTGTTCTTTAAGGAAGAATATGCTACTTAGCTATTGTATTTTCTGCTGCCACTTTCTCCAACATGCTGGTGTAAAATACACACACGCACTCTGCTGCAAATGGACTTTGTTCTGGGGGTAACCCCCCTTGTTTTGTCTTTACGAAATCCCTTTTTTAATAATTTTATCTTTTATGCTAACAGTTACGAGTTCGCAATGTTCGATATCAATATGCATTGTGGAGATGTCTAATCTTTCAAAAAACTTTAATTATTTCAAAGGGCATTTTAATCCACACATGCTTTAAAGAATAGATTTTTACATGCTCTATTGTCAATATAAAGTCCAGTTGTGATTGTCAGAGTGTATACCTGGAGTGAATATTCCATTCAAGACACTGGTGGTAAAAATTACAGCATGCTGCATTCATGATGGTTTGCAATTGTTTAGATCATTGCTATACATTTATAATGTGTATTCAGAAACTGGGTTTTATTTCCCATGCACACAGCACTCGCTTACTAATGCGCTACACATTACAATTCACATGACAGTCTGTGCTAAATATAGCCATTATCATAAAAATTCTTAATTATCATCTGAAGTGTGTGCTGGTTTAATTTCTCAGAATGGAAGCGATTTGGGGGTTGCTGTGAAAACAGACGTCATCTCACACACAAGCTCCACTTCTCTGAGACTGATTAATGTTGAGATAAACTATACATCTTGAATCGTATCGATGAATTAATATGTTAGGTAAAATTATTATTTCCATATGTTAGCAAGCCCTGACAGAGTGGAGCGGGCCATGTTCCACTTAATAGTGCCCGTCATAACCATGCAGCGGCTGACTCTCCTAAGAAACTGAGACAAAGCACAGGGTCAGAAAGTCTCTCAAAAAAATATTACAGATCGCTCCAACATTTCTTTGTGATGATTCAGTTATTTTTAAGAGTTAGACCCCTTAAAAGCCACAAAACAGAAAGAGGAAAATCCACTTCCTTTTTGCTATCCCCACAAAACAAATTAGAGCAGCTTGCTGGGTTCCACAGGCAGAACAAATATGAAATAAAGCAATGACCAAGTTTAAAATTATTGAAACTTGGGAGTTGCGCATGATGCTAGGTTCATAACTGACCAAACAAGACTAAAAGAAGAAGCATGGCCAAGTAAAAAAAGGGAGGGAGGACTAAATGATAATATACCATGTAAGTAGTTAAATATACCATAATTTAAATCTTTCAGTGGAAATTAGGCCATCCATTACCTTTACTAGAGTTTTACAACAAATATTCTCAACGAGTTTTTTTTTTTGTTTTGTTTTGCTTTGTTTTGTTTTTTTTTTATAAAGTTGTAATCTGGTTAGAGCCTTTCATTCCCTCTTCTTTGTGCTGTGTTTCTTGAGTTCACAGTGGCAACTGCCCTGAAACACACCTTGGCGATTTTCTGTCTCTCCAAGGCAAGTTTCGTCTCCCCCTTTTGCTCTGTGGAGGCTCTCCTTGGTAAAGACTGGATCCTCTTCAGCACACATTTATTCTTCAAGGGCTGCGCTGCTGTATGTTCCAAATGGTCAAATGCCCGACTGTTGACCCAATGTCAAGAGCCTGGAGCCCACTGGGAAAGGGCAGAGTTCAGCTGAGGATTGAAAACATTGGAAGTGTCAGTGTCTCCTCCCAAGACCTCTGAAATCCTTAATGCTCTAGGCGTGGATGCAGCATTCGGGTGGCGGCTGGTTACAAACAGAGGCTAGCTTTGAAACTGTCCACTGTAGTTGATAATGTGGTATTAGAGAAGTTACAATAAGCATTCTTAGCAAAAAAGGCAGTGCTGGAATGGCATTACTGTTCACATTTGCTTCCGAAAAGCAAATTAAGATTTAATATTGTGAGACAGCATCGGGTTAAATGGCCACCTGAAAGGATTATTAAGTAGTGATAACATTTTTTTTACATTTGTGCTGATGTCAGTAGTATCTTTTTGTATTTCATAAGCTTGATTTTGACTTGAGACAGACATCTTGAAAGCAAAATGTGAACTTGAGTTGACTGTAAGAAATGGTGAGAATGATGGCCAAGGAAGGTGTGTAAAGACGAGGATAATTCTGAAATATGTGTGACTAAAAGCAATTGTGAATAGGGGTGCAAGCCCTGTGAAACTGAATGCTACAAATATGGGCAGACTCCCCCACTAATATGGAATATATTTGACAGCAGTGATCAGGACTGCAAGCCTAAACTAGAAAATTTGGAAGCATTGAATTGGTAGGTGGGAAAGAAATAACACATGCAAAAGCTGTGTAATTTATTCATGTATTCAAATTCATTCATTTGTGATCATGGACAAGTCACAGGTGACACGACAGGTAGTAATAAATGTGGAACAAAATACTGAGCTGAGGCTTTCATAAAAACACTCAATCTGGAGGTCATATTGGATAGTCAGAAAAATCATAGTATCCTGTGGGAGATGACATGATAATAGACGTTTCGAAGATAGACTGGACTGAATCTTGTGCACATTAAAAATAAATAAATTTTATGCCTCAAATATTCGGGTACCTCTACCAGACATGGGGAAAGCGAACTGGAAGAGGAGGTAGCAGGAAATTTAATTTTTGAGATCATAGTTTTGTTTATTAAGACAAAATGATAAATAGTATACTTTATTACCAAAGTGATTTACTTACTATATAGCTTATTTGAGGTAACATGGGTGTGTGACATTTCAAAACATCTTCAAAGTTTCTTTGATTAGTAATTTTTTTGTTTTCATTTTAATATTTTTACAATTCTAAAGCAGTTAGACTATGTGAAAACTTGCAAGTTGTTTTTTTTTTTAATTTTCTCTACAATCTTTTGGTATGCTCAAACAATATTTGACTATAACTACTAAACTTTAATAATTTTGATGTCAACATTTGACAAAATCTATTCAATACAAAAGAAAAAAATATATGCATATACATTCTGTTAAAATTTGAGGAAGGACTGTAAGATCCAGAGGATCAGGAAGTTTGCTATGAAACGGAGTCTTTCAACAATGTCGGACGCTACACCCATAAAGTCTCACCAACATGAATGCCCAAATAAGAGCTCAACAAAAATGAAACTGATGGATATGCCAACTGGGTGGGAAAATTCATCACCACATTCAAAAAGAACTACAGAACTGAGGAGCAGAAGAGGTGGTCTTCCCTAGGTAGCAGTACACTGTTGTTTGTCCAGCACCAAACAGTCAGCCCTGAGGATACATATACAAGTAACATATGCATTAAGCATGTTACATTTAGGGATGTATAAGTCTACACATATATGTATACATACAAACACATTCATATGCATGTACACATGCATCAATCAATGAAATAAGAGGTTATAAATTTGAAAGAGAACAAGGAGGATACATGAGGTGGAAAGGGAGGGGAGCATTGTAATTATATTACAACAAAAAAGCTTTGAAGTGGGTTCCCTAGTAAGGGGAACAGGGACTGTCTCTGACATGAACTCAGTGGCTGGCTCTTTGACTTCCCCACCCCCATGGGAGGAGCAACGCAGCTAGGCCACAGAGGAGGACAGTTCTGTTGAGACCTGATAAGCTAGAGTCAGATATAAGAGGAGGAGGACCTCCCCTATCAGTGAACTTAGACAGGGGCAAAGAGGAGATGAAAGAGGGAGGGTGGGGTTGGGAGGGAATGAGGGAGAGGGCTACAGCTAGGATACAAAGTAAATAAACTGTAATTAACATAAAAAATTAAAAAAATTAAAAGTTTTCAAAGTATAAAATAAAAAATGGGGGAATATGTGTGTATATATATATATATATATATATATATGTCAGTTAGGGACAAAATAATCAAATTGTCTTTATTATCATAATTTTTGTCACTAAATTTTTTGTGTCATTATAATTCTATTAATTTTACTAATTATAAAAACTATCTCAAATTAATGATTATTTGATGTATCACACTTTTGGCTGTCGGCTGAATTCAAGAACCCTGATAACAGAGGGAGTCTGTGTGCCTGTGTTAATTACTTCTGTCATTGCTTTGCTTTCATTACATACGTGAGGACAACTAACAACTGATAGAAAAAAGAATTACTTGGATTTTGGTTTCAGAGCGACAGTCCATCTTGGAACAACAGTAGGGGTAACTTGCATTTCTGAGCAAAACGGCCTGAGGCTCTGGGCTCATCACGCCAGAGTCAGGCAACAGAACCAAAAAGGAAGTGGCCTAGACCATCTGCCATCAGCAACACATGCTTGCTCTTTGGCTTTCTTACCCAGAGCCCCCACAGCCTTACCACAGAGCTCCAGCAGCTGGAGAGCAAGCCTTCCCAACACAAGTCTGTGACAGAGACTTCACAGCCACACCATAAGAAGCTTAATGGAAGGCAAGAGGAGAGCATGATTTGTTAGACAGTGTGAGGCCAAAAACAAATAGAAAAAAAATCACAATCCAGACAAAGTTCAACACACATTTGTTCTCTAGACTTTTAGCTAAATGGATTTACTAGTGATTGTTTCTCAGATATTTCCTTCCCTCCCCTCCCCTCCCCTTCCCTCCCCTCCCCTTTCCCCTCCTTTCCCTTCCTCTTCTGTTCCCTTCCATTCTCTTTCCTTCTTTTTCCTTCCCTTCCTTTCCCCTCCCTTCCCTTTTCTTTTTTCCCTCTTCCCTTTTTCCCTTTTCCCCTTTCCCTTCTTTTCCATTTTTCCTTTCCCTTTTTCCTTTTCCGTTTTCCCTTTTTCCTTTCCTTTCCTTTCCTTTCCTTTCCTTTCCTTTCCTTTCCTTTCCTTTCCTTTCCTTTCCTTTCTTTTCCTTCCCTTTTTCCTCTCCTCTCCTCCTCTTCTCTCCTCTCCTCTCCTCTCCTCCCCTCCTCTCTCCTTTCCTTCTTTTCTTCCTTCCTTTCCTCCCTCCCTCCGTCCCTCCTTTCTTCCTTCCCTCCTTCCTTCCATCCTTTTTCTTTCTTTCTCTTTTTCTTTCCTTCTTTCTTTCTTCCTTTTTTTTGATTTTTTTGGAAAGCATTTCTTTATGGAGCCTTGGTTGTCCTGGACTTGCTTTATAAACTAGGCTAGCCTCAAACTCAGTGATCTGCCTACCTGAGTGCTGGTATTACAGGCATGTACCATGGTGCCCAGCTCACGGGTATTTCTCAAGATAAACTCCTGAGATATGATGTAAGAAAGGTTCAGATGGGTCCAGTCTTGGACCCATCAATCAGAAGATTGAGATCTATATAATGTTACACATATGTGTATATTATTTATGCAATATGTCATATATTGTATATAATTATGTATGTATATTATCTCTATATAAAATGTAACAAAAAATAATGAAAAAAGATGCCATGAATTTTAAAGAGAGCAAGTAGGGGCATATGGAAGGAATTGGAGAGATGAAAAAGAAGGAAATTATGTAATTATAGCTCAAAAATAAAAAATAAATAAAGCCATTTTTAAAAAGATTGAAATCTATGCATTTTCATGATGACTATCTGGAGGGTGATATGGGAGAGGAACCGATTTCTCTAATTAAATTTATCCTGATACAAAAAATTAACTTTTTATATTATATCACCTTTATATTATATCTCTGAAGTGTTGCAAAAACACTTCCCAAGGCATATAACTATGTGACTGTCTGGTTTTGTGAGGAAACTGATGCTTAGAAAGGTCAGATCAGGGGATGTTTGTTAAAGGTGTGTAACTAATAAACAGAAGATTAGTCCAGTCCACTCTGAGGCTAACACTTCTACATGCTGCACAGAAGTCATTCTGAATGCCCTGTGGAGACAAAATGATGAGGAAATAATCGTTTTTATTGTTCTTGCCTTGGGTATCCATGGCCTGTATGTCCTGTGTTATGAATAAGCAGAGCATTGCCACTTCCAGTATTTCACAGAAAAAAAAATTCTACTTTAGGAAAAGGAAAACAGTGAAGACAAATTAGAGCTTTATTAGAATGTGATCTTGGGTCTCACGTTATTTCTCCATCTGTTAATTCACCCATCTACTCCCTCACCGATCCTTTTGTCATTCATTCAGTGAGATATACTACCCCCTTCCCTTTTTCCTGTTTCAGCTTACTCATCTCTCATCTCCCCATGATCATATCATACCTCTTTTTTTTTTTTTTTATAGGGACAATGCTCAGTACTCAGCAAGCATCCTTAGACATAAGAATCACAGCTGACCCTGTTTTCTGCAATGGGTTTAAGGCCCAGAGGTTTTGCGACCAATCTCACAGCTTGTGAGTGACAGAGCGAGGTTCCCAGTTTATGCCTCTCACAATGTCAATCCAGGGCTTCTGTCTGCCACCCCATTTCTCATATTCTGTAAGTGGGAAGCACTCTTGCTACAGGCTAACGTATCGTGATGTGCTGACAAAGAGCAGAGTGTTGGACCCGCACCTGAGAAGGTTTCAACATAGGAAGTTTTCTGATTCCAAATGTACAGACAATAGTTGCATCATGGGATTGCCCTAGAGATTAAAGGAAATTGTGATGAAGAAACGTGCATGCACTCTGCTTAATGAATGAAAGTAGCCACTTAGAATTACTTTTCTTAGGCAAAAAAAAAGTGCTTTTGAGTTTCCTTCTCTTGTTCCTTTTGTGAATGGAATGGGTCAGTTAAGCACCTATGGATGCACAAGCTATTTCTCTGCCTTACCTAAACGTTTGGCAGGTAGGGATCAACAGACAAGCTTTCCCACATTTGTTCACTCATACAAATCCACACAGATTCATAGCAATGTGGAAATGATTGGTGGAGGAGTCTTCTCAGATTTATAAAACACCATCATAGGTGTCAGATATTTTGTCTTTGCAGAGAGATAAGATCTCGTTGGGAGGAATGACTTGAGAATGTCTCATTCCTGGAAATTTAAAATGCTATTTTTGAAAAGACAGCTTGACTCAGTCTCAATAATAGAGTTGGTTAAATAAATTAAAATGAAAGTTGGAAAAATTAGAGAAAAGAGGTATTGTTTACTATCAGACCTTAAAGGGAGCCAGAAGAATTAAAATCTGATACAGGAAAGGCTATTCAAAACCTCATAAGCTGCATGCAAATGTGTTCAATTGTTTATTTGAATTAATGTCTAATTTTATATTGCTACCTGATAATATATTTTCATTTTTCGTGCATTAACAAGTACATGTAACATATGTCTATATGTCTATATGCATGTGCACATGGAGACCAAAGATCACACTTGGGTGTTATCCCTCAACTGTTGTCCATCGTTTTTATTTGAAATGCCACTGGCCTGAAACTAGCCATGGAAGCTTGGCTGACTGGCTGTTGAGTCCTAGGAAATTTGCTGTTGTCAAATCTCCAGTGCTGGGATTACAAGTATGCACCATGGCGCCTGGCAGTCTTCTTCACACATGGGTTTCTGCAGGTCAAATTCAGGACCCTGTGCTTGTAAATTAAGCTCCTCACTGAGGGAGCCCCTGCCACAGCTCACGATAAGTGTCAATCACATTAATAATTTCATGCAACAGAAAGCCCTTTAAAGAATCGTACTTTGTATGTGATAGACTGATTTTGTCTCTTTCCTTTGAATTGAAAGTTACTGTAGGGTTAGAAATCCCATGGATAATATAGATTAAGAACTATGACCCACATTTATAGCATGACTATACAATGATTTGTGGGACAACCCAGGAGAGACTTTTTTTAAGGCAAATAAATGAACTTTACTCAGCACAACCCATAACTGAGAGATGTATCTAATAATAGTTACTCTAATTAGAAAAAAATAAGGAAGAGAATAATAAAACTCACTCACAATGCTTTCAAAATCCCTCTAAAATACTTAAAAATATTGGAAAGTCCCAGAAGTCATGGCTTTAATTAAAGAATGTTCTATATGTGTGCCTTATCTCTATAAATTGCTTTAAGCATGGGGGGAATTGAAGAAAAAAAAATAGTGTTTTGTGTGTGTGTGTGTGTGTGTGTGTGTGTGTGTGACTTTGTGGTTTTTTCCCCCCGCTTTGTTTAACAAGGTCCCAGGGATTCTCTCTTGCCATGACGGACATGTGTGCCTCTCTGAACAATGGGACTTTTCTTTGCCCTCAGTTGTTTTCTTTGCTTGCTGCTCTTCACGTGACGGATTGAGGGGGGAAAGGCCCCAAACCGTAGGTTCATTCTTTTGTTCATTTTTCTCTTACAGATACTCCCAGCACTGCTTCCAAGTTCTATCAAGGTTTCTCTTAAGCTTCGATTTTTTAACCTCTTATTTCAACCTTGCTTTTTATTTTCTTGACTGTCAGCCGTGATTGTCCTAATAGCCTTTGCTTTTATAACATTTGCCTTATGTGTGTGTGTGAGATGAAGGGAGGGAAGATGGAGAAAGAGAAAAAGAGAGACATGAAGATGGTAAAGAGAAAGAAGATTTTTTTTAGAATTGCACAGGTATTTATTCAACAAGGACCATTAATCTTCCCTCACCCAAATTTCAAATTTTATAGAGAACATAAACACAGGCCACATGAGATAAAGCAAAACTGCCAAGATTAAATAATTTGCCCACATTTGTGGAAAACCCAACATAAAAATTCAGGTCACATTCAATCAATATTACAATTCAGTTACCTTCTAGTCGTTAAATTTAAAAGGATTTATTATATATTTATGTGCATGCACACATGCAATGCAAGTGCCCACAGAGGCCAGAAGGGGGCACAAGATTGCCTGGAGTGAGTGTTTTTTTTTTTTTTCTTTTCAGTTACATTTTATTAACTCTGTATCCCAGCCGTGTCCCGAACCCTCATTCCCTCCCAGTCCCTCCCTCCCTCCCTCATCACCACCATGCCCCTTTCTAAGTCCACTGATAGGTGGGGACCTCCCTCCCATTCATCTGATCCTGTTTTATCAGGTATCTTCATTGAGTTCCTGTTAGAAATAGTCCTTGTTCCCCTCACTTTGGGAAACCAATTGGTTACCACAGGCTACATCTGAGCAGAGGTTCTAGGTTATATCCATACATGGTCCTTGGTTGAATGTCAGTCTCAGAAAAGACCCTGTGCCCAGATATATTTGGTCCTTGTGGAGCTCCTATCCTTTCCCCATCAGACTAACTCCCCTTCTTTCTTATGATACCCTGTACTCTGCCAAAGGTTTGGTCATGAGTCTTTGCTTTGAAAACACTGCTAGTTAGAGGCTTTCAGATGCGCTCAGTAGACTCCTGTCATGAGTTCAATGCACATCCCCTCTGTCTTTCTAAACGAGGATTGATCATCTTACCCCATGTCTGCTCTCTTGATTATCTTTTTTAGGTGTATAGATTTCATTATGTTTATCATATCATATAGGTCTATATAAATGAGTATATACCGTGTTTGTCTTTCTCCTTCTGGGATATTTCACTCAGAATGATGTTTCCTAGCTCCCACCATTTGCCGGCAAATTTCATGATTTCCTCCTTTTTGATTGCTGAGTAGTATTCCATTGTGTAGAAATACCATAATTTCTGTACCCATTCTTCCGTTGATGGACATCTGAGTTGTTTCCAGGTTCTGGCTATTACAAATAAAGCTGCTATAAACATGGTTGAGCAAGTATCTCTTTTGTGTACTTGAGCAAGCTTTGGGTATATACCTAGCAGTGGTATAGCTGGGTCTTGAGGAAGCACTATTCCTAATTGTCTTAGAAAGCGCCAGATAGCTTTCCAGAGTGGTTGTAACAGTTTACATTCCCACCAGCAGTGGAGGAGGGTTCCCCTTTCTCCACAACCTCTCCAGCATGTGTTGTCGCTTGAGTTTTTCATCTTGGCCATTCTGATGGGTGTAAGGTGATATCTCAGGGTTGTTTTCATTTGCATTTCCCTGATGGCTAATGAGGATGAGCATTTCTTTAAGTGTTTCTCTGCCATTCGATATTCCTCTGTCGAGAATTCTCTGTTTAGCTCTCTTCCCCATTTTTAATTGGATTACTTGGTTTGCTGCTTTTCAGCTTCTTTAGTTCTTTGTATATACTGGATATTAGTCCTCTGTCAGATAAAGGGTTAGTGAAGATTCTTTCCCAGTCTGTAGGCAGTCATTTTGTTTTGATGACAGTGTCCTTTGCTTTACAGAAGCTTTTCAGTTTCATGAGGTCCCATTTATTGATTGTTGCTTTTAGAGTCTGTGCTGTTGGTGTTCTGTTCAGGATAGAAACAGAAAGGAGGATCAATGGAACCGCATAGAAGACCCAGAAATAAACCCACACACCTATGAATACTCGATATTTGAAAAAGAAGCCAAATCCATTCAATGGAAAACAGACAGCATCTTCAACAAATGGTGCTGGACCAACTGGATGTCTACATGCAGAAAAATGAAAATAGATCCATATTTATCACCCTGCACAAAACTAAAGTCCAAGTGGATCAAAGACCTCAACATAAAACCAGATACTCTAAATCAATTGGGAAAAAAAAGTGGGGAACAGCCTAGAACTCATTGGCACTGAAGTGAGTGTTATAGGAAGTCAGTTGTGCGGTCCCTCTTCTAGCCTGAGCTCTGGAACTAAACGCCAGCCCCCTGAAAGAGCGGCCGGTGCTCTTCACAGTGGAGCCATCTTTCTGGGCCTTGCATTTCATGTTTTAACTGATCAGGGGAAATGCCAGAGGTGAGGCTAATGAGATATTGCTCCTAACTCACGTATACCAAATATTTAGATCTGGAGAAATCACAAACCAAAAGGTACTGATGAAATGTTGACAGAGAACTAGGTAAGGGCCAATAGTTGCATTTTGTGTTTCATGTACTAGATAGCAATTGTTTATCAGATAAAGTATTCTGAGTGATCTCGCCACCTCATGTTACCTGTACCAAGTCTAACCTTCCTAAATCTCAATAGTTCTCTTGTGAAAGAAGGGTTAAAAGTTCAACACTTAGCTAAAATATAAAATAGACATAAGATCAAATTTGTGAGGGTCATTTTATCATAGAACAGTCTGGATTTTCAGTTGAATCACTGACACTCGGACATATCTCACATGCTTCTTTTTGTTATCAGTACCTAGTTAGAAACATGAGACCGCACCACGCTGTCCCACAGACTAACTTTTTGTTGCCCATGGCGAGTACCAGCAGGATGCAGAAGACCGTCCGTGCATACACATGTCCGTCAGTATCTTAGCCTCTCCTCCTCACTGCTCTTTACATCCCTGTGTTCCAGTGTGCTGAGAAGCGGCCTTGTGTGTGGCGTTCCTTTAAATTTCAATTAGTAAAAATTATAAGAGTTATTAATAGAATGCCAGTTCAGAACAAAGGGTCATGAAAATTCACCCAGAAGTACAGAGATGTTTAAAGACAGCGAATCGTCTCTGGATCTCAGATCTGAGTTCTGTGTCCTCTCAGCAGATAAGCTCTGACACAGAGCAGGCACACCTCCAGATAAGCTCAATGAATGGATCTTTGACAGATCAAGAAATATTCATTTGGAACTATGGTCGTCAAGAGTCTGAAGACATGGTCTTCATTTTTAACAACATTCTGAATTTGTTGATACAAAGAACAATTCCAGATGTTGTTAATGTTTTTATTTGCATACGTGTGTGTGCGTGCGAGCGCGCGTGTGTGTGTGTGTGTGTGTGTGTGTGTGTGTGTGTGTGTGTTGTAAGTGCATTGTGTGTGACTGGGTGCTATCACACATATGTAGAGGCCTGTTTCACTTTTTGGAATTGTTTTGTTCTTTCCGTCTCAGTGTGGGGTCTGGATATTGAACTCAGGTCATCAGGCTAGTGTGACAAGTGCTTAACACACTGAGTTGTCATTACAGCCATTGTCCTTGTTTCAACGCGGTCAGTCACTTCAACAACCTAACATTTTGAAGAGGCTAGGATTGACCACACAGTTCTTTATAGAAACTTTAATTAAAACTATAGCAATAACATCACTCTCCAGTTATATAAATGGAAAATAAATGTATGTATAATACTATGTACTTGTAATTAATAATACATTACTTCAATAACTGTGATGATGACATAGCTGTACAATAATACAAGTGGCAGTGAACACATATGCAGAACATATATAGACACAGAGTCTCTGCCAAATTAAAAGTCACTCTTAACATATTGGTTGGCAAGTGTTTGCAGAGCTGAAATGTGTAAATTAGGGACTCACTGTAGTCTGCTAGCCCAAAGTGAAAACCAAAGTGCTTTTCATCTTGCTAATTAATGCTGCATGTCTGATGCAACTGCAGAAAATCTGTACCACCAAGTCCAGTGGGAAAAGCAATGGCATGGGTGTTGAGAACTGAGACATACTCTATTCTGTTGCAATTTCAATGGAGAAATTTATCTGTCATTAGTAAGTCCCATAAAGCCACAATACAAAATGTATCACTGAACTGCTAATGTTCCAATGCCTACATTGTTTAGACATTTCATGCGATTCCAGAGACTTCTAGATCATGCTGTCAAGAAGCTAGTGGACAGTACTAGTTTTCAGAGCTAAGCTACTTGTCCATGCCAAGACCAGCACAGTCCCTGTAATCCAGCATTTAAGTATCCTTAGAATCTAATAATAAGACTGTGTGCTTGGATACAGTCCTTTCTTTGTACTTGATGTTTTTAGAATGTGTTTTTAGAAAGTTAGTAGCCTGTGGTGTGCTGGAGTGTAAAAACAGGCTACAAAAGAAGAGCAGGGAGAGAGAATGGCAGGGTCCACATCTCCATAGCTTTCTTCATCCTGTTTGTTTCTTTTCTTTCACCTGCCCATTGAGTGCTGTATTTAGAATTTAGCTCATCCTACCTGTGAGGTAAGCATTGTGTCTGTTGCTCCACTGTACTCCTGGCTCCTCTTGTATCTTCCTCAAAATGAATTCAGTTGTTCTAGTGAAGAAAGCACTTGCTGTGCAAGGATGAAGTCCAGGGTTCAAACCCCACAAACCTGTGTAAATCCATGCAGGCCTGGCAGGAGGATGGGATAGCGCCCCTACCCCTACCAATCCTGGCCAAGCTAGACTGCCTGAATGAGTGAGTTCTAGGATCAACTAGAGAACCTATCTCAATAAATAAAATATCAAAGAAGATTCCCAGTGTCAACCTCAAGCCTTCACAAATGTGAACACGCATATGAACACACATGCACACACACAAACACACACAGTGAGAGAGAGAGTTTCAAGCATACAAGTGATTAAAGTCCATTTTTAAGGGTAAAACTGTAGGCAAACTAGGACTGTATTTAGACCTTTGCTCTGCCTAAAAGATAGCATTCAATATCAGAGTCAGGAAAGTGTTCGCTACGGCCTGGAGTCAATTACAGCACGGTTTGATCTAACGTTAAACAGCAATAGTTGCCCAAATGGATTCTATCTGAAATAAACTGTGAGTCATTTTCTTGTTTATTTAGTTGGCATATTTACTATTGCAAATGGATCGGTATATGCATTCTGTTGGTTATATGGAAAAGGTACATTGTGGCGGGAAATAATTTAAACTCGAACCAAATAGTACAATCCCGGTGCTATGTTTTAAAACTCTGAGTGAGTTATTCTCAATCATCACCCACAAAGCGTTTTCATACGTAGGGTCTGTGTGTGGGGAGGGATGGGTTATTGGCTGCAGGGGCGCACGCACATGCGCTGTGGAGGTCATGGGACACACGGTGTGTCGGTACTCACTCTTTGAGACGGGGCCCCTTTAGTTCTCTCCACTGTGTACACGGGTTAGCTGTCCCAGAGGCTTCTGGGAACTCTCCTGTACCTACCACCCATCTCACTGTTGAGACACTCGGGTGACATGCATGCCATGTGGCTGCCTCTGTGGGATTCCGGGGAATCTACGTGAGCTTCCCACTGAGCATCTTCCAAGCCCCTTCTGTGAGCATGTCATAAAAATCGAGAGATGATTTTTTCTTTTTTTCTTTATTAATTACACTTTATTCACTTTGTATTCCCCCTCCCCATGGTTCCCTCCTTCCTCCTGTCCCAATCCCTCCCTTCCTCCACCCTCTGCATGCATGCCCCTCCCCAAGTCCACTGATAGGGGAGGACTTCTTTTCCTTCCTTCTGCTCCTAGTCAATTAGGTCTCTTCAAGAGTGGCTGCATTGTCTTCTTCTGTGGCCTGGTATCGAGAGATGATTTTACAGGAAGGTTCACGTATGTGAGGGGATGTCCATGCACTTTTCTCTTTGATCTGTCATCATGGTTTTTTTTGTTGTTGTTGTTGTTTAATTTTCTGAACTATGCTGTAAGTCAATAGGCAACACACCTAGGAAATGACAGTTTCAAAGTATGGAAGAGGAACTGATGGATTAAACTACAACCGGTGACCGGTATGGAAGATCAAGGAGAGTACATGAATACTCTTTGAGGTACTTGTTTTAGGATTTCTTTGCTAGCTAGCTAGCTAGCTAGATGGATAGATAGATAGATGATAGATAGATAAGACAAGATAAAGGCTGGTGATCCAGGTTTCCCAGAATGCTGGAGAAGAGAACCTCAGTGTCCTCAACACATTTTCCTGACACAACACACGTAAAGAGAACTTCCCAGGCTGTGGTTGAAGGGCTTAGGAGAAAGCCTAAGGGCTGTGCCCTCTAAACCCTTATCTTCCATCTGCATACTGGATCTTAGACTATGAACCTCCTCCCCCTCGTGTGTGTATGTCTCTCTCTCCGTATACATTGCCCAACAGCACACTTCTCCACCTGATTTCTCATGGCAGGAAATATCAAGAAAAGTACCTTTTGTTTTTTCTACAATTAGAGATAAAAGGTTTAAATTACAGGCACATAGAAGAAGTGATGTTTTTCTATGATGGAATTTCAGTCAAAGGATAATCTATTGATCTACCCATCAATCTAGTCCTCTGTGAAATGACTTGCGGAGAGCGTGTGTACACATAGATAGCTTGGGGGTTTTCTGTCAGGAGCTGAAAGGGACCTTGAGGGTTTCAGATGACAGAGTTTGAAGATTAGATAATTCTCTTCAGAGTGATAGGATGATAGTCCCCTCACTATGTGAGCAAAATCCCAGGGCACCTGTGACGGCACACAGCCCTGCTTCATCAGAACTAACCTGCTTGCTGGTCCCTCCTAGTGTTAAGGATGTCTTCACTGATGTGAGCTTTTGCCTTTTCACATTAAATTGCTCTTTTTGAAAAATATCCTTTCACATGTTTTTTACAAAGTAAGTCTCCTGTGGCTAGATGTACTTTTCCCTATTAGTTTTGATAAGTGAAGAGAACAATGATGTTGAGCCTTTCTTTTGAAAAGTCCCCAGAAGTAAGTAGATGGGATTAAACTATCTTCAGGCTCAATCTTTTTGAACCTTGCTTTCTGGGTTCTCCTGCTATCCACCATTCACTCCCTGTGATTACGCCCACAACCAGCCAATTGCTAAGTATAGATGATAACCATTTCTCTCATTTGGCCCTTAACCTCTTGCATGAGAAATACTTCTAGGGCTGAAGAGCTGACCAAGTGGGCATCATGGCTTGAAGATCCAAATTAAAACTTCAGGCCAGGCTGCATGTATCTGCAACCTCAGCAATAGGGTGGAAATAGAGGCAGGTTCCTGGAGCTCACTGGCCAGCCAGCGTAGCAGAAACAGCAAGCCTCCAGTTCCACGAGCAGTAGCAACACAAGGCGAAATGCAATTGAGGAAGACTCCCCAACACCGTACTCTGGCCTTCTTCATATGTGCTTGTATCGGTGTGCATACATGAACACTAACATGCACATATATCACCTACTCACAACACACACATGCATATACAGGCACACTGGTAATTCTCATCCTAACTGATACACCGTAAGCCAAAGCCTGGTGTTCTGTTTTTTGTTGGGTTAGAAATGATTATTGTATAAACGTATTTTAAGCAATCATCCCCAGAACGTCTTCAGAAACTAAAGATTGAGGGCGTTTGTACCTACATACGCTCTGTCATATCTGAACTCTGTTATTAGTCAAACAGAACATATAACTTGTCAGTGTGTTTACATACCTCAATTTACTAAATAAAATTCATCACAGACATGACAGCCTGAAGCAATACCCATATCTCAGAGTTCTATCGTTGAGGGTTTCAGGCGGACTCCACCGGATCTACAACCATAAGGCGGGTAGCACAGTCGCAGCTTGGTTAACCTGAAATCAGGATGGTTTGGTAAATAATTCAATTCTGAGTTTGTCTGACTTACTGGCATAGTTTAATCCCTCTGGGTGGAGGACTGAGGCTCCCGTTTCTCTGCTGCCCCTCAGTGGGATGTCTGCCAGTGCCTTAGGTTACCCTGAAATTGTTTGGATGGAGTGCGGTCGTCTTCATTTTCAGGCCATCAGTGCTTTAGATCCTTTTGCTTCTCTCTACTCATCAGAGGACACTTCTATGTTAGTGTATCTGGGGTTTGTTCATTGGTTTTGTGTTTTAGTCATTGTCTCCTTATGTAGGCCAGGTCTTCCAAGTGCTTGGGTTACACATGGATACCCCCCCCTTTTGTTCCTGGAATACCTCTGTGATTTTAAGGGCTCACAGGATTGATTAGCCTGGTCATTTAGACAACCTCCCTATCTGAGATCAGCTGTAACACATTACACAGCATGCTTAAGGGAGTAATGTTTGGTGGTATTTGCAGGCTCTGGAAATTAGGGTGAGGAAGAGTAGATTTGAGGACTATAAGAGAATGGAATCTAATGTATGAGGGGAAACACTGTGTGAAGGTGTGACTTTGTATATCCAGTGCTTGGTTGCTAAACAGGCAGAGAGCTAAGTACTACATGGCTCTTGGTATTGTTATTTCTATGGCCCATCACCGGGCTCATATTTTGTAAATATTTGTTCTTCCTCACTTACCTATTGCTTGTAATAAAGATCTCATGGACAATAGCTGGGCAGGAAGTAGAGGACGGAACTTCCAAGAGAGAGCTAGAGGCATGCTGGGAGAGGAAAACAAAGGCAGGAGTTTTGGAAACAGACAGGATAGGAAATAGATATGAACAAGAGCAGATGAGTAGGAGCTAGTTATGTTGTGGGTCGCAGAAGAATAGTTGGGTTAAGTCTAGATGGTCGCTAGAAATCTACCTAGGTGAAAGAAGTAAGCTTTCAAAATATTAAAACGCCTCTTGTCAGCATTTCTACTGCTGGGAGGTCCAAAAGTCCTGCTATAGATTTTTATGAAAACTAGTTTAGAAACATGTGTATAAAAAGTCATAGGCTAGCTCTCCTATGGACACTCCCAGTGTGGTATGAGCTCCTGTGGCAGTCTCCGTCTATAGTTATTGCATATCTGCCTTATGCCAATCGAAATGAGCTGAAGTAGATAAAAGAGCTTTCTTCCCAGTAGTCACACTTGAATGCTCCTAAGACAGAGACAATTACTCAACAATCGGATAACTTCAAAACAGTAAACATATCAATAGGATGCTTCTTTGGAAGTTGAATAAAAATGGAATCTCTATAACTTCTAATCTTTGCTTTTCCCTATACCTCGATGGTAAGAGAAGCATATTAAACGTTTCAAATGTGCTATTCAATTACATCCCACCCATGGCCTCTGGATGTGCTGTCTCATCAGCTACAACACCTTCTGGTGTTTTGACTGTATTCTGTTATGTAGTTTGGTGTCACATCAACATTCACGTCACATATCTGTTTCTGTTTTCTTACTGGCTTTGATGGGGTTGTCTCTGTGATCATCCTCAAGTGACTGCTAGATTTTTAGTGGACTTACGTGTATTTTTACTGAGTCTTGGTGTTCATGGGAAGGAAATTTCTCATGCCACCATATTTTTTTTTATGTCAAATTAGGTGTCCTAATTTGCTTTCTGTTGCTGTAATAAACAATGCCACCAAAAGAAAAAAAAATCTTGTGAGGAAAGGATTTATTTCAGCTCACATCTCCAGGTCACAGTCTGTCATTAAGGGAATTCAGGACAAGAGCTCAAGCAGGAAATGGAGAAGAGGCCAGGAGGAATGTTGGTTATTGGCTCCTCACTTCCGTGCTTCTGCTCTGCTAGCTTTCTTATTTAGCCCAGGACCTCATGGCTTCGGATGCGATGGCACTACCTACAGTGGACCAGGCCCTCTTACATCAATTAACAATCAAGAAAACACACCACAAACACACCCATAGCCAATCTGGTCAAGAGAATCTATTTGTAGAGACTCCCCCTCAGATTACTCTGAACTGTGTCATGTTGACATCTGAAGCTAACTGAGACATAAGATTTTCTCCAAAGCAAGAGAAATATTTCACTCTCGTAAAATAAACTTGAAAATTTTAAAGTTGCTTTTCTCTTGGGTGGCAGTGGGAGAAAGAACAACTGTTTCACCATATAAAGCAAAACAAACACAGAAGTTGATAATTTATTGCAGCATGTGTACAGAATCCATGAAAAAACATGATCACTCACCAATATATAAGGATGTTAACTAGAAAAACAATGAAAGTTCAGTGGCAACAGTTTTCATTCTTTTTAGGTGTTAGAAATTCCCTTGTCCCTATTATACATTTTCTTTGTTTCACAGCTCCCCATTCTTCCAAGGTAGAAATGCCTGTGCTTTTAAAGGCCTACACTTCTCAATTCGGAGGGAAAAACACCCTGGCAGCTCATTTATACAACTGGCTTATGGCTGTTATCCAACATGTGATACCATAACATCACACATCACTACCCAATCTCATATACCCAAAGACACTTTTAACAAGGATTTCATATAAGCCACCTACACATTCATTTTTCCAGATAAAACTAAAGGTACATATAAGTTATTTCCAACTGTTGTATCCAGTGGTTGCACAGAGAAGACCCATTGTCCTGAAGTGAGGTGATTTATTTTTCAGCACATTAACAGTAGAAATATACAATTGATGGACTAATTGATTTGTGTAGTACCTAATGTATGTACACCAATATGGGTGAAACCTAGGGATAAGAGTGAAACATTTGACAGTAATCAAAGATATCCAGATAAAGTTTGTAACCCAAAGTTTTACATCTGGTTCCAAACCGCGGGTTGTACTGATAATGAGCAAAATTCACTGTACGTTCTATAATTTAATTTCTTCTTGCAGACATTAAGTTACTCTGGGACTTGCTGGTGTTAAATCTTAGGCGAGGCCTTCTCTTTGCCAACAAGACTAGTCTTGATACCATCTTCCTTTCTGTAGAGCAGAACAAGGGGTGCTTCAGGTGTTTAGAAGCTATCTCTTCTGTAGACACACCCTCTAACATGTTTTGCTCTTTGTCTTCTCTGGAGGATCACCCCAGGTTCCATACAGAACGCATGTTTGATCCAGATAGCCAGAGCACCCCTTCTCTGATTAATATAGTCACCATCCCATGACGTGCCCAGGAGAGTCTGTGTGGTAGATAACCTCACAGGTGGTACTCAGTTATGAGGATCAAAGAGAAGCTAGCCAAGATTATAATCCAGCCAAGAACATTTGTTTCATACATATACTTAGTACAGCTTAGTCTTTTGAGGTATTTTTCTGTTTCTTTTTAGTTCTTGAGAATAAAATACTTTCTGATTTATTATTGACAGAAAAATATCTTAATTTGTTGCTGGGCTAAGTGTCAAAGTAGGACAACCTCCTTTCGGATCACATTAATTTTAGCCTAAATTAAAATATTTCTTTTCAATATAACTTACTCTAAATCTGTTTGTTTGTGTGACTTAGTTATCAGTTTGTAAAAGTTAATGTTAAAGACCTGAACCATTTCTCGTTGAAACTGTAAAATGCTCTGCTAATAGAATGACTATTTGAGATTGATACACAGCAATATCTTGTTTCTGTTGTCCACTTAATGTTTTTGCAGGTATGTATCCCTCCAGCAGTTCTCTATCAGCTCTTTTTGAATACACTGGCTGCTGAGCAATAATAACCATAAGTCCATCTTAACTTTAACACGAATTTTTTGTCATAGTAAATATTGTCTCCTAAATAGCTAAATATTGCAGGCCTTAGACTTAATTTCTCGTAGCAAATACCTTCTCAGGTGCATGAATGCCAGCCACACTTGCATTATTGCATTCTCTTACCGATGGTGTTGCTTAATCTATTTATCTCAATCTGACTTTCGGTCTTTCTCTGTATCTCTGATATTAGTTTTGTGCCAAACAACAAACAGGGTTCTGAAGAGGAGTACAAAGACATATCAAGGACTGGAGTCTGCACAGGACACACCAAGACCACGTTCTCAGCAAAAGGAGACTTATTCGCCCCAGAGGGACAAAGAGCAGAGAATAAGAACCAAAGATAGGAGGCAGAGAACTAGGGAGAAGGGAAAAGGAACAAGGGATAGGGGAAGATACATTTTCCCCAGAGGGACAAGGGATGAGTCTCATAGCAAATGGCAATTTATAAAGGGAAAAGGAGAAACCACCTGTTTGGATGAGTTGGTTTGTTTTGATTGGGCATGTTAATCAGGAGAGCCAGAAGGGGGCTTTTAATTGCTGGACTTCAATACTATGCTAGCAGGACCTTGGTAGTGAGCCTCAGGAGGAGGAAGTAGCCAAATAAGGGAATAAACTTTGGTGACTAGCTTTAGGAATGTAGTCTAATGTTTTTTATTTAGCAAAGCAGAGGGAATGAGACTGAAGGGGCAAGGCTGGCCAGAGCTGTTTGCCATGCTCTGGCCTACTTGAGCCCTTCAACATATAAGGTATATAATGCCTAGGGTCTGCTGAAATGGCTCAGTGGCTAAAGTGCTCACCAAGCAAGCATGAGGACCTAAGTTTAGAGCCTCAAAGTGTGAGTAAGTGCTGGTTATCCTATCATATCAGCCTCAGAATGTGGAGTCAGGTCTAGCCAGACTAGGCATGTAGAGGAACCCTAGGTTTGACTGAGAAATTCTGTCTCTGTCAGTAAAGTGGAATGACATCAGGTTGGTTCCCATGAGCTCTAAGCCTCCATAAAAATCACAGGCAAAAACATGCATATGCATGCATGCATCACAACACATATGCACACACACATGCACACACACATGAGCCATATAAACACAGATATGAAAATAAAGAGAAAAGTTGTAAAATGCTTATCTCATGAAACTTTAAACAACGTTGGTTAATAACACACATTTTGAAAACCAAAGTTAGAAAAGCCTTTCGAGAAAGGGAAGTAAATTAACTCCCACTGATGTGTGGGGGAAAAGGACTTGAAAACCAGCAATGGTAATAATTATTTAGGTACAATTTAAGACAAATAGGTTAACTACCTCAACAACACCTGTTCTAGAGTCTGTGGACAGATAGAGGTCATGCCATGTACATGTACTCACATACACATGAAAATTATTATCATGTCAAATTGAAAACATTGAAATGGTATACACACCAAACTTCATCAGATACTCAAGTCTGTAAAATACCAAACAAACTGACTGATAAACTTCAAATAGCATTTTGCAAATAAGACAATAAGCCACTGAAATTGTTCATGTTCATTTACAAGACAGAATCATCTTAGAGTTGTGGAGCAGTTTTGTCATGGATCATTTGATAGTGGCTTAGAGGTCTCACAGATATAAATGGCCTCTCCTGAGACTAGACTGATGTCATCAATGAATTTCTCCAAGTTCCTTCCTTTGGAGACTTACTAAATTATCAAAGAAACAAGAATCCAGGGCAAAGCACTCACCGTTCTTTGAGGTCCACACCCGTGTTGTATCACTTAGCTCTTCGCCTGTCTCTGGAGCTGCTTGTGAGACATCTAAATAGCATTAGCTTCAACCAATAACATTATGTATAAGCATGTATCTTTTGTCCTTCAAACTCTCCCTCCTGAACTAAGCCTTCCCTGACACCTTGGTGTCAAGGTGCTCATTTTACCTGACTTAAATTGTCCCTAAATAATTGTAACCATCACTTTCAGGTTATGAAATATGGAAATGCTGGGATATATGTGATTTTTCCCTCATCTGAAGATGCTTCTTTAATTTCACCTTAAATGAAACTCTCAGGAACTGGTTACTGTTTTGCTCATAACTTGCTAGTTTTGCTTTAGCCTATAAAGTTTTATACGATTTGTCTTTTGATTTACCATGCCCAATGGAATCGGTTGTCCAGTCTGAGTGTTTAACAGAAGTTTGTTTATTTTTAGTATCTATTTTACTTTGTGTATGAGTATTTGTCTGTAGATATGCATAGGCACTACATGCATGCAGAGCCTACAGGAGCCAGAGGAAGGGAGTCAGCCACCCTGAACTGAAGTTGCAGAAGTTTATGAGCCACCATGTAGGTGCTCTAAAAAAAACAAAACAAAACAAACAAACAAACAAAAAAACAGCCAGTGCTCATGCCCTCTGAGCCACACATAATACTAAGTAAATAATCAAGATTGCTTTTGTTGATACATAAAAATTAGCTTCATAGACTGATCATTGTGTTGAATTTTAGTTATATGTCTAGAAGGAGCTACATTGTATCTATGCATTTTCTATATTACCTTCTTAAATTAAATATAATTTTTAGAATGAATTAAGGACTACCAAACAAAAGCAACGAGGCAAGATTACCTTCTGCAGTATTACTTTAGGGAAAAAAAAAAAACTCATCAGGGAAATGCAAATCAAAAACGACCTTGAGATTGCATCTTATACCCATCAGAAGGGCTAAGATCAAACACTCACGTGACAACACATGCTAGATAGGATGTAGGGAAAGGGGAACCCTCCTCCATTGCTGGTAGGAATGTAAACTTGTACAACCACTTTGGAAATCAATTCGTCGCTTTCTAAGACAATTAGGAGTAGTACTACCTCAAGATCCAGCTATACCACTCCTAGGCATATATCCAAAAGATGCTCAAGTACACAACAAGGACATTTGCTCAACCATGTTTGTAGCACCTTTATTCGTAATAGCCAGAATCTGGAAACAACCTAGATGTCCCTCAACTGAGGAATAGATACAGAACTTGTGGTACAGTTACACAGTGAAACACTACTCAGCTATTAAATACAAGGAAATAATGAAATTTGTAGGCAAATAAATGGTGGGAACTAGAAAAGATCATCCTGAGTGAGCTATCCCAGAAGCACAAAGACACACATGGTATATACTCACTTATAAGTGAACATTAGACAAATAATATAGGATAATTATACTAAACTCTGTACAACTAAAGAAGTAATCAAGAAGGAGGACCCTGGGTAATATGCTCAATCTTCATTCAGAAAGGCAAATGGGATGGTCATTGTAAGAAGGTGAAAATAAGGATCAGGACAGGAGCCTACCACAGAGGGCCTCTGAAAGACTCCACCCAGCAGGGCATTAAAGTGGATGCTGACACACACACATAGCCAAACTTTGGGCAGACTGCAAGGAATCCTATGAAAGAAGGGGAGATAGAAAGACCTGGAAGTGTCTGTAGCTCCACAAGGAGAACAGCAGAACCAAAATATCTGGGCCTAGGTGTCTTTTCTGAGACTGATATTCCAATCAAGGACCATTCATGGGGATAACCTGGACCCCCTATACACATGTGTAGCCCATACCAGCTCAGTCTCCAAATGGGCTCAGAGCAGGGACTGTCTCTGACATGAACTCAGGGGCTGGCTCTTAGATTACCTCCCCCTGAGAGGGGAGCAGCCTTACCAGACCACAGAAGAAGACTATGAAAGACATTCCTGATGACACCTGATAGGCTAGGGTCAGATGGAAGGGGAGGAGGTCCTCCACTATCAGTGGACTGGGGAAGGGGCATGGGAGGAAATGAGGGAGGGAAGGAAAGAGGGTGGAATTGGGAGGGAAGGAGGGGAGGACTACAGCTTGGATACAAAGTGAGTACATTGTAATAAATAAATAAATTTAAAAACTAAAGGCATTGTTTTCTCACTCTCGGTAAAATCAATTTTATGATTTAAAAATCAGTGTTCTGTACCTTTTCAGTGTTTCTTATACCTGCATTTATTTACCACCGTAAATGTGTCCGTGGTGTGAATATTTTGACTTCAAGCCTTGGCTTTACTTTCCTGTACACATTCAAGGTTATATTGTCAAATTGTATCTAACCCAAAGAACACTGTGCTATGCAAACAAAAGTGACATTTTTTTTAAGCTAATCATTTATTTATTTGAAACAAGGTTTCATTTGATAGCCAGGTCTCAAACCCATCATCATCCTTGCCTTAGCTTGTTAGACGCCAGGATTGTAACATTTTAAACTATTCTAATATTTTTTTCCCTGTCTTGGGAGCACAGGACCTCAGTAGTCAGGCTTTTAATTCTTGTATGTAAAATGACAAAAGATGGAAGTGAGAACAATCTGTTTCCTACTTAGCGAGAGGCTCTGAAGTGAGAGGGGAGGCTTGTTCCCATCTGGCATGCCCGTGTGTTTAAATTTTGCCAGACACTGAGAGTACATAAGCCATGCATAGACACTAATACCCTTGTGCCTGACCTCACTTTGCAGACAGATTTTGAAAGAACTTCTAACTTCTTTCTCTCCTGTGTATAAGGTGGTATCTTTTGGTATAATATTATCCACATTTTTATCTTGGATTCAAAGTTTGCTTCATAGTAAGGTATGTAAAAATATTTCAAAGATCTATCAAAGAACAACTTATCCTAAGTGAATAAATGTAATGCATTTATGGATAAAGATAACAAAAAAAAGAAAAAGTTGTTTAGAGGTGCAAACATCTGATCCAGATTTTAGGAGTAAGATCCCAGGATGGAACTTAAAGAGCGCAGCTTTACTGTTCATTTTCTCAAGGCAGCTGGCCTAAAGGGCACGAGGAAGGGCTATGGAGAATGGCTAAAAGTCAGATACTTAACGAGTGTTTACCCGCGTTAAAAGTCAGATACTTAACAAGTGTTCAAAGTAGCCCTAGTGTTCCGAGATCTTTGCTATCTGGTGGCTTGAATGGGGAGTGAAAGAGAAACAATAAGATGGACAGCCTTTTTGGTATTGCAACCTTTTCTGCGGGACCTAGGGCAGAACTAAAAGGCACAAAGAAGTCTCCACAACACCAAAACCACTCCACCAGAGCCCATCTAAGGGTACATTACATCCAAATATCTCCCAGCCCTCGCCATGTCAGTTTCCACACTGTCGTGTCACCACATTCCACATTCTCGTCTGTTGCTAGGTTCCCTGGCCACCCCTGTTCACCCAAGCTCCAAGCGCTATTTATCCTTCAGACTTCATACAGAGTCTTGGTTCAGATGCTATGGTACCTGGGTCGAATCCTTGAGAGAAGACCCATCCACCTGGAAGCGAGGATCCGGAACCCCCTCCCTTCAACTCACACTACAAATAGAAAGACTCTTCTCTCAGTGTAGCTGGCAGCCTGTTAGCCTCACGCCAACAGCCAAGGTGGATGGAGTCCACCGCATTGGGTAAGAAGGCAGACGCCTCCTTGAGAGCAGTGAACTGATGTGAGTTGTTAATGATAAACCGGAGAATATAAGATCTGCTAATGTGTTTGAATGAGGCAAGACAATAAAACATTGTTAATTTATCCTCTAATACTGAATCAGTGCTCTACATTGATTTATTTAAGTGAAAACATTTGATATTTATTTCAAATTTGTTTTTTTTTAAACTTTAGTATGTTACTGTTAACCATTTAAATTACAATTTATGTAAGCATATCTAATACAAATAAGTGCAATTTACTGATTTGTTCTATGAAACACATTGATTTACCTAGGAATCAAATATGTAAAGCTATTGAGTTTAGTTACCTTGGTAACGACTGGAGTGAACTACTCCATCTAAAAATATTTCTCACATTTCTTATATTTTATATGGAAATTATAATTAAATTATTTCTGTAAAAGAGTCTTCCAAATGGTAATTCTCATCTAACCTAATGTGTAAATAAATTTATATCTGCACTAAATCATTTATCATGATTTCAGATTACAGAAAAAAAAACATAGGTTTAATTGTTAATTATAATAGAATTTGGATTTGCTTTATGCTAGCATAGATTTGAATTAAAAAGTAATACTAATTTAGGTTATTTATTCTCTACTGCTAAAGCATTCTTACCAAAACAGGGAATCTTTAATATATTTTTAGAGGACTCTAGTGAACAAAAGTTAGCAATCTGTTTATAAATGAAATAATTATATTTAAATATATCTATTGTGCTCTCTTTAGACTTTCCTTGAATGAAATAACAACAAAAACAAATAACCCACTGTGTATTAGCATAAATGCTCCAATTAGAATACAATAGCACACATATTTTCCCAAATTACTTTTATAGATCATTCCCTTTACTTCTGTGTTTAAAAGTACTGCACGTTTCATTGATAAAAGGTTGGTTTTGTTTCTCAAACAAACAGCTGTGGAAGCCGCCATGATACTGTTTGTGAGCAGTCTCTTGAGTGTGCCTGTGTATATTTTCTCTGTGCATACCCTTTGTTTAAACCGTTTTATTTAAATTCGTACCAAGTATCTTTCATTCCCATTCTGGGACGCTCTATGTCCCCTTCCTCCTCATCACTGTTCTGTTCTTCCTCTTCTGGCCCGTCCTGGCCTTCAGAGATGCCAACTTTGATGGTTTCTAATTCTCTTAACTGATCATCCTTCAACTCTTGTTTTACCTTCTTCATTCCCTGGTCTTCATAGAAGTCTGAGTAATGTCTTTAAAATAGAATTTTAAACTGTTCATATTTGCTCTGAGTGAGTGCCCACTCCTCTAACAGAAGCATCGTTTCCTGTTCTATTGTTCCCTTCCTTCTTTTCCCATTCAGTTTTTGGTACTCACCATGATCTCTTGCCCTAAATAATCTTCTGTTCATGACTTTGTTCATGTTGATTGTCCTGCAGGGAAGATTCCCAACATCTTCAACCTGGCAGATACTCCCTATCTTTAGGAGTTCAAATGAATCACCACAATTTCAGAAGTTTTGTTTCTTGTCCTAGATAGCAATTTTATTTCTCTGTATTATGCTTACTTTTCTGTCCCTTTAATTATTTGTGAACTCACTGAAAGCACAGAGTCTGTATAGGCTAAGTATTATATATATAAATATATATAATAAAGTGTTATATATATATATATATATATATATATATATATATATATACTTATCTGTTGGATAAGTAAATCAATGGACCCATTTTAGAGTTTCAGCGAGTATTCCTATGAATGGAATTGAATGAAAACATCAACTATTCCATTATATTCCACAAAACAATGCATATTGCACATTATCCAGAAGTGTACAGAATCACAGTGCATTCTATTCCTCTTATTTATTTATTTATTTATATTCCTATGGTTAATATTCATTAATACCCTTGGAGAGACAGCTTCTCAGATCTGTTCTCTATAGCCTTATATAGTCCATGGTAATTTGACATAAGAAAAGTAGAATAATTATTTTGTGTAAATTTTATCTGTAGATTTTTATTTTATATATTGAAATAAAATCAATCACCCTAGCTAGATTTTCCTATTAAATATTTCATTAACCACATTTCCCTAAATAGTAAAAGGAAATGTGTGTAGTGTATATTATCCTATTTTACCTATTAACCCATTTTTCTATTTTTGTAAATCTTTCCCATTTCTGAATGTTTTTGCTATTCCAATCAACACTAGTACTACACACAAAGTTTAAACTGTCTCCTCTTAGATAAGCCCAGCACTTGGGAGACAGAGGCAGGCAAAGTTTTGAGTTTCAGGCCAGCCTTGTCTACAGAGAGCATTCCAGGATAGCCAGGGCTACAGTGGGAAACCCTGTTTCAAAAACAAACAACAACAATAAAAACAAAAGCAAGCAAGAAAGAAAAGTTACTAAAGTATAATGCCTGGGGAAAAATTGTTTTAATATATTTTACATAAAAACTTAACACTCATGAATCATGTAACAAGGTAGTCACCTGGATAGGAGCTTCTATTTATTAGTGAATTGCCCTCTAGTCTGAATATTCCCTTTATTATTATTTTTCAAGACAAGGTTTCTGTGTAGCCTTGGCTATTCTGGACTCACTTTGACTGGGCTGGCTTTGAACTCACAGAGATCTGCCTGCTTCTGAGTGCTGGGATTACAGATGTGCACTACAGCACCCAGGTTAAAGATCTATCTATCTATCTATCTATCTATCTATCTATCTATCTATCTATCTATCTATCTATCTATTATGTATTCAATGTTCTGTCTGCATATACGCCTGCATGCCAGAAGAGGGCAACAGATCTCATTATAAATGGTTGTGAGCCACACTGTGGCTCTTGAATTCAAGACCCCTGGAAGAGCAGCCAGTGCTTTGAACCATCTCTCCAGACCTCCTGAATGTTCTTAATGAAAGAGTCAAATTTTTGCAAAGCAATTGGCAGTTATTCCTTTCTCTTTGTTAAATTGACTTTTTTTTTTCAGATTGATTTTGATATTGGACTATTTTCTTTTTTAAAAATAAGATATCATGTTTGTGCTTTAGTGTGTTTACTGCATTAAATAACAACAGTTGCTGCTTCAAACCAAGCTTGCCACTTAGTTAAATTACATGTCTGAGTAAAATCAGAGGCACAACACCACACACCTATCAGAATTAAGCTGACACTAGTTAGAGATGATCTAGCGTATTACTTAAACTATAAACCTTCCTTCCCAACAGATGACTCTGCTGCAGAGAGCTTTAATGGCAACGAGGCTCTGGGGCACAGCTCGGTTGCTTCAGGGGGAGCGCATGGCAGGGAGACTGGGGACTCCAGCAGTGATGGCAAAGCCGGGCTGGAGCAAGAGGAGCAGCCACTGAACCTGAGCGACAGCCCCCGTTCTGCACAGCTGACTTCAGAATACAGGATAGATGACCAAGGCAGTAATGGGAAAAACAAGTATAAGAACCTTCTAATCTCTGACCTCAAGATGGACCGAGAAGCACGGGAAAATGGAAACAAGGTAAGCTTCAGCTTATGATTGCTGAATGGTTTTTACATTGGTCAGAAGGATCAAGATGGTCACACAAATGCATTACTCATCAATTTGCAGTCGTACATTGCGGATGTTCACAAAACATCATGTCAGGGGTAATAGATCCAAGTGAAATGTGTCTCAAAGCTATGGGTATTATTTGATGCTGAGAATTGTTTGATTTTATGCATTCCTTTTCTATAATCTACTTATGGGTCAATCCCTGGGAACTTCCCAAATACAGTTGTGAAAAGTTTGGTCTCAGTTCACAATTTTGAACAATGAAAGAGTCAATCTCTCCTTTCTCTAGATGGTGATTGGCCAGTAAAGTTTCAATTAAATTCTCCAGTTTGGTTTGGAGACCTGGGGCTTCGTCACTAATTGGCTTTAGGGATGCCAGAGAACTGTGAAGTGTCAGTGTCCAAGATATAATTTGTAGATCAAATATATACAGAGAATGCAGAGTTGTCAGTGTCCAGGGTAGGATTTGTAGACTGAATACGTGCAGGATGGAGTAATGCATCAGTAACCTATTTGAGATATATGTTCTAATTCCTAGATTGGATATATCAAACTAAATTGCAACCTCTCCATTCTCAATTTCATCACTTAAAACTTTTAATCTTAAATTTTTATCAGATTGAATGTATCCGCACTAGAAATTTTGCTGTGCTCATTTCAAAGAAACTTTTTTGTTGTTGTTTTTTTGTTTGTTTGTTTTTTGTTTGTTTGTTTGTTTTTCTATCAATGGCAGTCATCTTGTTAGCATGTTAGTCTGGCTCATCAAATTATGCCACCGAGGAGGGGACACCCATCTTTCATCAGAGACTATCAGAAACTGTCTTCTTTGAAGTTAGAGCCCTTGGAAAGAAGTGAGAATGTTATGGCAATATTCATTTTGATGTCCTTGATTCATCCAGTCCTTTAACATCTAGCTGTGGGCCTAGCTTTTGACACATATCTTATAAGCAAAATGTCTCAACCTGGATTAACGTCTTAATTTACAGAGGCCCTATGCTTTTGAAACTGGCGCTGGTTAAATTTCCTCCTTGCCAGATGGTGTGCTGTTTTATCTTCTCTTAGGCAAGTCACTTAACACTACCAAACACGTAAGCCCAGCCACCTGAGGGACAGTGCTACCACGTTTGCTCTGGTAAATGCACAAATATATTTTTCATCGGTTCAGAGTTAGATCATACAACGCAAGTGGTGTTCTACTTGCTAACATGAGTTAAAGCATTGCAAGCACCATATAGAATAAAACAACCCACTTTTCTTCTTTCCACATTATTTTGCCTTCAAAAAGCCCAGATAATCACAAAACATATGACTATGAATAGGGCATTTTACTTGTCATTATGAAAAGTCTGAATTTTAAGATTTTGGTTCTCCGGGCATCCATAAGCTTATTCAGTTTGGGGGCCTGTATCTCAGCTTCAGTTTAGAACTACAACCATCGATGTGAGGTTAAAGTTTTTCCCAATTCAACACAGAGGTTTTTAAAGATATTTTTACTTCTCTAATAAAGGTATAACAAAGTGGATAAACAATGGTAGAGCTTTCTCTGTCTTTTCTAACACTGCCCGAAATAAATTGATTAAATGTTATATTTATGTCATTTATCTACAGCTCTAGAAAAATGGTTTTGATATTCTTGGGGATTTTTTGGGACCTTCATGTTCTAAACAAATCAAGATATTTGTGTCTGAATTTTTTTTTTTTTTTTTTGCTTTTAACTTTCATTATTTTGTTGAAATATCTAAATTGCATTTCATTCCACATGCCAGGCAGGATGTCTTACAGAAAGTGAGTTTTTAAAAATCTTTTATTAGAATGTTCACTTTGTATCCCAACTTGAGCACCCTCCCTTTCCCCCTCCCAGTCCCACCCTCCCTCTGCTCCTCCACCAGTCCGCTGATAGGGGAGAACCTCCTCCCCTTCCATCTGACTCTATCAGATCTCATCAGGACTGGCTGCACTGTCTTCTTCTATGGCCTGGTAAGGGTGCCCCCTTCCCCCTGACACCCCTCGCACTCAGGGGATGGTGATCAAAGATCCAGCCACTGAGCTGAGAGTCTTGAAAGGCCAAACCACTCTTGGCAGTCTTGACAGCATGACTTTCAATCATGATCTGCCATTTTCTGTTTATTAAATACATTTGTCATAGGTAAAATCCATGCCATAGAACTTTGGTTGTTTTTTTTATATTGAAATATTTTTTATTTAATTTCATGTTTGTGATTTAGTTGTTTACTCGATTAAAAAATAATAATTGGTACACTTTGAAAGGAGGTTTTTAACCGATTTTCTGAATGTAACATTTCTTCACGTGAGCAAAGCTCAGTTCAAAGTAGAAGCTCTTAGGATATCACATCCGGTTCTGATTCTTTGAGTCCCTGTGGATTCTGTATCTCTGGTATTTCTTACATTGTCGATAGCTGGTACATTCACATTATACCAACATTTCTTGGAAACAACCCTCTTCTTGGCTCCGTTTTTGGCTCACTTGTTCTTGCCAACTTCCTTGGTGCTATTTAGAGATCTAAAAAGCAAACTGTTTTTATATGGTGTGTGTTTATCAACTCTTACATCTACAAGTATGTTTAGTTTAGTCTTTTTTTTTTCTTCTTAGTCATTGTTAGATGAGAAATTAACTAATAAAATGTATTAGTAAAATTAGGTATTTGATTTTTTTAAGCATAGATTTTAGGTGTTGTCAACACATACACACATCTTTGTGGAAAGCAGCAAATATGTAAAACTGCTTAGCCATTTAATTTTCTGAAATCTGTATGTAGAAATACAGAATGGAGATATGTGCCTGAAATCTCTCAAGAGAGTAATTCAGAGGTATCATAGGGTTCAGGTTAGCTTGGGCTACACAGTACCCAGTCTCGAAAGACCATAGACTAGATGAATAAATAAAAACAAAAATATTATAATAGACAAATTGTATAATTTGTACAATTAAAATACTTGGTACATGTTTAGGGGTAAATGAAGTAGCAAAAGCAACTCCCGGAATTTCCATACTTCTTTCTGAAACACTTAATGTATAGATATAAAAGATGACAAGGTGGAAATGATCCTTTTTGATTTATTTATATGTGTATGTATAAATGCCAGCAAGTATATACATGAAATATGCCCATGCAGTACTCATGAAAGCCAGAAAAGAGTATTGAATCTCCTAGAACTGAAATCACAGATCCTTCTGAGTTGCTGAGAATCAAACTATTTCCTCCTCAAGAACAGGAAATGGTCTTAAGTGCTCTCAGGCCCTCAAAAGGTTTCCTATTACCAAAACAAATAAATATAAATTCCCATGTTAAAACAATAAGAGCTTAAATCAGAAAAAACTATTGGTATTGGGGTAATCTCAGGACTTGCTGCTTGAAGGAAAGAAGAAATTGTAGGATTTTTAGTCTCTTGCTAGACACTGTGAATGGCCCTTAATTCAGAGAAAGGAAGATTATTGATCTCAGGAGCACTGTCCATTCTGAGCTGAGGATGACTTTACAACATTTCAAGAAGACCTTATCATTCTTGAAGAAGAAGAAGAGAAAGAAGAGAGAGAGAATGCAGGATAAATTGTGTACATACTATTTGTTTCCTAAATACTTGTTGAAAAATCTGTCTCTGAAGTATTACTATAGAAAACAAAACATATGTGAACATAGAAGGCTGGCTTCAGCTCACAACCCAGCAGAAAAGAACACATGTCCACTCTTCTAGGTGATAGAATAGGAAAATGAACGGCATGGAATGAGATAATGCCCAAGTGACAGAGGTGAATCTTAACAAAGACTCTACAGAGAAATTTGTAGAGAAATTTTAATCCAGCAACATGGCTGCTCTGGCAAGAGATCACATCCAAAGACATTTTCAAGACTTTGTGATCCATCTGGAATTCATTATGATTACACTAAGATCTGTCCAGTACACAGAAATGCTCTTAGTACCCACCTTCAATCCTAAGCAATGAAGACAAGTTTAGTTTATAGGAGGCAGCCATGTTTGAAAGTGACACCTGATTGAGAGGCAGTGACAAATCAGAGAAAAATTTCACAGAATAAGTCAGACACAGAATACACCCAACTCTCATAAAAACAGGAAAGAAAAGCCTGTACTTAAAAGCAATGCAGGGAGAAATTAGGAGAGTGTTTTACCAAGACAATTTTACACAGAGAGGTTGCAGAGAGAACAAGCTAGACACGGGTGAAGACAGAATAAGCCAGAGAATGAGAAGGATCCAGAGGATTAAAACATATTGCCAGACTTAGTCTGAGGTCAGGCAGAGCAATTCAGTCAGAATCCAAGAGAAGCCAGTTTGAATCAGTCAGCTTAGAGAGGAGTTTGAACCAAAACTGCTGAATTGAACCAGCTAATGAAAGTTAAAAAAGAAATAGAAAGGCTTGGGAATGTCTCTCATTCCCTCTTCTGAGAGAATAAAAGCAACATTTACAGAAAATGGTTCCAGAGATGAGTAGGGAATGGTATTATATATAGATCAATATACCCATCTTCATGTATACAAAGATTTCTAATGATGATGAGGATGGATAAGCAGAGGGTTAAGCCTGTTTTTGAACATATATCCATGGGCTTGCATGCCTGGCTTAAAGATTTTCAAGGAACATAGAATGACTAAAGTCCTTTAATCAAGGCTTTAGGGCATTTTAAGACTTTGGGTACTGTTTGCTAAGTTAAGTGTGATAAAGATGCTGTGAACTTTGAGGTTTATGAAAATTATTTTGGCAACATTATGGTGTATGAGTGAGCTGGGAACTAAGTGCAAGGAGAAACAAAGCTACAGAGATATTACAAGTTATTAGAAGTGAAATGAAAGATGCACTCAAATAAACAGCCATGGGAATGTAAAACATAATAAAAATGAGCTCTTAATTTTTCTTTTTCTGTTTGTAGAGTGTGAGCTCTGTGGGCTGGGCATGTTTTGTTTGTGTGTGTATATATGTGTGTGTGGTGTTGTACATATGTGTCTCTGGGGTGTATAATTGTATATACCCATCTGCATGTTGTTGGTTTTGTCTGAAAATATTTTCCTGCATTCAGAATCCATATATGGAACATTCTAGGTTTTCTAGTTTTGGATCAGCATTATTTCACCCTAACATTTATCAAAAGACTTTTCTTCCAAACTTTGTTCCATCAGCATTACCTTACAGATTCTCGTGGAACTTTCCATCACTTCTGTGAAACATTAGGTAATTACACTACCATCAATTTATCTGTTTGTTGAAGGGATCTAGAAGCTTAATAATGTAGAATTACTGAGAAGCTTGGATTTATGAGTTTAACACTGACCTATTTCACAGTTTTATTAAGAATAATATCAAACAAAAATGATTTAAAAGCATTTAAAGGCTTGAACAATGCCTAGAAATGCTTGAAAAGCAGAGCTGAATTGGAGGATCTTTTTCACTGATTGCTTATTATTATGCAAATTCACTCAATAGACCAGAAAGAAATCACATTAACCAATCTAAAGACAAGATATATTGCACTGAAAGAATTTAGGTGGTATTTGTTTTCTTTGCTCATGGCCACAGTTTAAGGGGCAAGTTAATAACATTAAAATTCAGAAATGGGAAGAAATGACAATGAGCTTAGAAAATGAGACCCAGGAGGAAATGTGAGGGAACCAGCTATACAGAGAAAGAAAGGGCAATAAATCACAAATTTAGTGTCTACTCCAGCCTAAAAGTTGTTAATTGTTGAAGCTGAAAACAAATCCAGAATTCTAATGAAGGGAAATATAGAACCCTAGGATTGCCAAAGGGTTGGTGTTTAATTGTTATTTTTCTAATTTTGAGTATTAGTAGCCTAGTCATATTTTACATAATATGGTAAAATATTCTAATGCAATCTCACAAGAATAATGTTTTAATAATAACTGCTGTTATATGTGATAGCATATTTATACTAAACACACATCAGGAAGGGCTTACAATTATTGTTTCGTGCTTAATACGCAGTATTGGTTATAGTGTTCAGGCTCAGGTCTCAGGACGCTCCTGTTTTTACTTTATTGAATGATATTTTTTTTATCCTGCATGTTCCTTGTCATATTTTTCAATTAGTTTTTTTTTACTTACTCTTCATCAAAATGTATGTTGCCATTCAAAATAAAGACAGTAAGATATTAATTATAATTACCATGAAAACTGATGTGGATTTTTCACCTTATGAATAGAAGAAAAAATTCCGTGAATAATCTCTTAGACTGTGGGTGCATGAGATGGTCTTTGAAGCGCCAAGTGCAACGGGTTGACATCGTGGTTCCACGTTCTGCTTCCTCTGGCGGGGTGTCTGAGTCCCATCTTGTGCTTCAGGGAAGAATGAAGCAGAGTCTAGAAAGGTGGGGTCTGCAGGGTCTGGGCCATTGGGGAGAGCCAGGAAGAAGGCCTTCTTTGAGGATTTTGTCATTATAGCTCTCTTAGCTCAGCGCTATCCCATGCTCTGTTTGCATCCAGGTGCTGGTTATGTGACTACGTGTGACTACCTTGAGAGTTGGGGCTCGCCAGCCGGTGTGTCCTGGAGCATGCAGGCATTGAAACAGGGAGGGAGCCGTTCTACTCCTACTGGTCTGAGGATGAGATTTTCAGTCTCAGTTTGAGATTTTCGGTGTGGATGCCTCTCTGACCTCACTCTAGCCACACGCCTGTTTTCCAGCCTATGCTCCCTACGCCCATTTGTAATTCGATTGCCTTCGTTTGTAGGTGTTCTGATTTATTATTATTTAAAATTGACGATTTTCCAATAGCAAACTTTCCTTTGTCCTATGTAGCAGTGTTGGTTCACATAAGTAATTGTTTAAGTTAGAAATAACTGTGTATTCTTTCTCATGATATCAACAACTGCAGTGAATGTACTTGGAACTATTTCCTTGCTGGAAAGATGAAGTTTAGGAATTTTGCATTTTGGCCAGAATGATTGACACATAAATATTGCTTTTTTTTTTTTTTAACATGGAAAATGATGTGTAGGAGAGAACATTATCTGGGCTACTAGTTATGTATTTTTTTTCTTATTTTTTTTGAATTTTATTTTTTTCTTATCAGTTACATTTTATTAACTCTGTATCCCAGCCATGTCCTGCTCCCTCATTCCCTCCCAGTCCCTCCCTCCCTCCCTCATCTCCACCATGCCCCTTTCCGAGTCCACTGATAGGGGGACCTCCTCCCCATTCATCTGATCCTGTTTTATCAGGTATCTTCAGAACTGGCTGCAAAGCCCTCCTCTGTGGCCTAACAGGACTGCTCCTCCCTTGGGGGGTGGGGAGGCCAAAGAGCCAGTCATTGAGTTCCTGTTAGAAATAGTCCTTGTTCCCCTCACTTTGGGAAACCAATTGGTTACTGAGCTACCACAGGCTACATCTGCGCAGAGGTTCTAGGTTATATCCATACATGGTCCTTGGTTGAATGTCAGTCTCAGAAAAGACCCTGTGCCCAGATATAGTTGGTCCTTGTGGAGCTCTTATCCTTTCCCCATCAGACTAACTCCCTTTCTTTCTTATGATTCCCTATACTCTGCCAAAGGTTTGGTCATGAGTCTTTGCTTTGAAAACACTGCTAGTTAGTCTTTCAGATGCGCTCAGTAGACTCCTGTCATACATTCAATGCACATCCCATCTGTCTTTCTAAACAAGGATTGATCATCTTACCCCATGTCCGCTCTCTTGATTATCTTTTTTAGGTGTATAGATTTCATTATGTTTATCATATCTTATAGGTCTATATAAGTGAGTATATACCGTGTTTGTCTGTCTCCTTCTGGGATATTTCACTCAGAATGATCTTTTCTAGATCCCACCTTTTGCCTGCAAATTTCATGATTTCCTCCTTTTTGATTGCTGAGTAGTATTCCATTGTGTAAAAATACCGCAATTTCTGTACCCATGCCTCCTTTGATGGACATCTGGGTTGTTTCCAGGTTCTGGCTGTTACAAATAAAGCTGCTGTAAACATGGTTGAGCAAGTATCCCTTTTGTGTACTTGAGCAAACTTTGGGTATATACCTAGCAGTGGTATAGCTGGATCTTGAGGAAGCACTATTCCTAATTGTCTTCCTAATTCACCAGCACCATTTGTTGAAGATGCTGTCTTTTTTCCATTGAATGGTTTTGGCTTCTTTGTAAAAAATCGAGTATTCATAGGTATGTGGGTTTATTTCTGGGTCTTCTATGCGGTTCCATTGATCCTCCTTTCTGTTTCTATGCCAATACCATGCAGTTTTTATTACTATTGCTCTGTAGTACAACTTGAGATCAGGGATGGAGATACCTCCAGATGATCTGTTGTTGTACAGGATTGTTTTGGAGATTCGGGGTTTTTTGTTTCTCCATATGAAGCTGAGAATCTTTTTTTCAACGTATGTAAAGAATTGAGTTGGTATTTTGATAGGAATTGCATTGAATCTGTAGATTGCTTTTGCCAGGATGGCCATTTTCACAATGTTAATCCTACCAATCCACGAGCACGGGAGATCTTTCCATCTTCTGAGATCTTCTTCAATTTCTTTCTTCAGAGACTTGAAGTTTTTCTCAAACAGGTCTTTCACTTGCCTGGTTAGTGTCACCCCAAGGTACTTTATGTTATTAGTGGCTAATGTGAAGGTTGTTGTTTCCCTAATTTCTTTATCGGCCCTTTTGTCTTTGGTATACAGGAGGGCTTCTGATTTTTTTGAGTTGATTTTGTTTCCTGCCACTTTGCTGAAGGTGTTTATCAGCTGGAGGAGTTCTCTGGTTGAATTTTTGGGGTCGCTCATATATACTATCTTATCATCTGTGAATAGTGAAACTTTGACCTCTTCCTTTCCGATTTGTATCCCCTTGATCTCCTTTAGTTGTCTTATTGCTCTGGCTAGGACTTCAAGTGCTATGTTGAAGAGGTATGGAGAGAGTGGGCAGCCTTGTCTTGTCCCTGATTTCAGTGGGATTGATTTAAGTTTCTCTCCATTGAGTTTGATGTTGGCTATAGGCTAGCTGTGTATTGCCTTTATTATGTTTAGATATGTGCCTTGTATCCCTGATCTCTCCAAGACATTCAACATGAATGGGTGTTGGACTTTGTCAAATGCTTTTTCAGCATCTAAGGAAATGATCATGTGGTTTTTCTCCTTCAGTTTGTTTATGTGGTGGATTACTTTGATGGATTTCTGTATGTTGAACCACCCTTGCATGCCTGGGATGAAGCCTACTTGGTCGTGGTGGATGATATCTTTGATGTGTTCTTGGATTCGGTTTGCAAATATTTTATTGAGAATTTTTGCATCAATGTTCATAAGAGAGATAGGTCTGAAGTTCTCTTTTTTGTTGGGTCTTTGTGTGGTTTAGGTATCAGGGTGACTGTTGCTTCATAGAATGAGTTTGGTAATGTGCCTTCTGTTTCTATTTTGTGGAATAGTTTGAGGAGAATTGGTGTTAGCACTTCTTTGAAGCTTTGGTAAAATTGTGTGCTGAAACCATCTGGCCCAGGGCTTTTTTTGGAGGGGAGATTGTGAATGACTGCCTCAATTTCCTTGGGGGATATAGGGATATTCAGTCTTTCTACCTGATCTTGACTTAATGTTGGAAGATGGAATCTATCAAGAAAATTGTCCATTTCATTTAGGTTTTCAAATTTTGTGGCATATAGGCTTTTGTAGTATGACCTAATGATTGTTTGAATTTCCTCAGTGTCTCTAGTTATGTCACCCTTTTCATCTCTGATTTTGTTGATTTGGATAGATTCTCTCTGCTTTTTAGTTAGTTTGGCTAAGGGTTTGTCTATCTTGTTGATTTTCTCAAAGAACCA
>REGO01000160.1:785457-815298 GCA_010120015.1 Rhombomys opimus | reverse complement strand
TCCTGCTTTTCAATGACAGCTTCTATTTTTTTGTCCATTTCCTCTCTATCTATCACTAATTTTGCCTCTACTTCTTTGGCTATAATTGCCTGTATTTCTATGAGAGCTTTGTTTATTTCTTCTTTATTTGCCTTCATTTGTGTGGACATTTCTTTGAGAGCTTTGTGCATTTCTTCTTTGTTTGTCTCAATTTTTGTGGTCATTTCTCTGAGAGCACGATTTGTTTCCTCTTGGTTAGTCTCGATTTCTTTGGCTATTTCTCTGAGGGCTTTGTCCATTTCATCTTTATGGGCCTCTAATAGCTGGAGAAACATAGTTTTGAGGTCATTTTCTTGTATATCTAGTGAATTGAAGTGTCCATTGTTTTGTGGGGTTGCTGGTGAGGTCATTATGTCCTGATTTTTGTTGGGAGTGTGCCTCTAGCCATCTGGTTATTTATAATCCTCATTGTTTGTTCCTCAAGATTGTAGTTCTGGCTATGATAGTCTCTTTCTGTTTTCTGGACTGTTTTTTTTCAGGAAGATGAGAGAGGTTCACTGGTTTGGGAGTGTGCAATGTGGTTTTAGTTTTGCCCAAGTAAGGAATGTGACACTGGCGCTATTCGTGTGTGCTTTTAGCGGGCGCAGTGTGCATGCACAGATTCTCTGACTATTGCAGTGGCTTGCAGGCCACTATTACAAAGTTCTGTCTGAGATCCAGGGATTGTTTGCCTGGATTACCCTGGTTGACTCGCAAGGCAGAGGCTTCAATGTTGTGGTCGCTATCCCAAGAATCCCTATGATGCCCACACTAGGGGTGTGTGTGGCAAGGATCTCATCTGGTTGCTTCTGAGGAGAGGCCCTGGGTCTTGGGCAAACTCTCCCTAGAAGGCTCACTCACTCTCTTGCAGAACCAGTTGGAATGCACAGGGGTTCCCTACTCTCTGATTTGGTCCTGCTGCAGCAAGTGTGCGGGTAGGCTAACAGTCAGCTCTGTGACACTGTGGCCGCAGGACTCGGTGTCCACCTTTCCTGTGTGCTGCCTCTCTGTTCTTTCCCTCTGCCAGGAGGGGTTATGTTGACTGGTCCTGGAGTGGCGCGGGAAAGAGTTAGGTTGAGTGTTCTCAATCCCAGATCCTGGGCCCAGATCTCCCTGCCAGAAGCAGCCTGGCGGTAGAGCCTATGTTTGCTGATCCTGAGAGAGTACCAGGTAGGGCTGAGTGTCCTCAGATCCAGAGCTTGGGTTTCTCTGCTAGGGGCCGCTGGCTGAGCTGGAGAGAGGGTGCTGTGTCTTTGGCAGGCTGCCTCTCTGTCCTTTCCCTCTGACCTTCCCCTCCGTTAGGGCAAGCTTATGGAGGTGTTCTCAGGGGAGTACCAGAAGGGGTTGGGGCTTCTCGGTCCGATCCTGAGCCGGGGTTTCTCTGCCGAAGGTCGGGGCGGGGGCGCCGGTAATAGAACTTGCTGCTATACCTTATTGCACTGGACCCAGAAGAATCTCAGGACGTGTAAAATGACCACAGTCCCAGATCCCGAGCTGAAGTTTATTTGCTAGGAGCAGCCGGCAGCACTGGAGTTCTGGCACTGTGAAGCCGCTATGTGCCTCTTTATCCTTCCGCTCCCCCGTGGCCGGGTTATGGCAGCGTTTGGGGGAGTGCCTGAAAGGATTGGGTTTTCTCAGCCCCGATCTCGGTTTGGGGTACAGACAATGTGGTCTGTGGCAGATTCTGCTGGACGCCTCCTGCCTCCTCCCAAGAGGGAGTAGGGATTTTGAGCTGGGTGTGCAGCTGCTCTCCATGCACGGCAGGAGCTCAGTTGTGATGGCGGCGGATGCCCGCAGTCATCGAGACCTTCCAGGGAAAGACTGGCTGACCTGTGATCAGCCTTGCAACTTTCCTTCCCCATGGGGTTTTTTTGCGACTGGGACTCCCAGTCTCTGGCACCCTTGTGCCCACCAATCAGCCTGGGAAAGTGATCGGGACATGCAGGCTTGCGGCACCAGCCCGGAGACCCAAAGCCTGCATTACCCGGGTTCTCTTCCGGGTTCTGGCTGTGCGGCCCGAGAGTGGACCCGACCGATTCCCGTGCCTTGGGAGCCTCTCCTCACCTGGAAACATGATAGCTGTTGTTTTAGGGCCCAGAGTTCAGTCTCCTGGTTGCTGCACGGAGTGTGTTGTCCTGCTTCTCAGACACAGTGTTCTCCCAGCGCAGCCATCTTGGCCCCCTTCCTAGTTATGTATTGAATGAATTTTATGTTTTTTTTTTTTTTAAATTCCTTAATTTGTGTGTGATTGTAAAGGCAGGCAAGGGCTGGTGCATGTGGCTCTCAAGTAGCCAGGTATTGCACACAGATGTCTTTGCCAACTTAGCCATCTTGCCAGCCCTTAGAACAATGCTCAGTAATTAAACAGGAGCTAGAATCTTGGGGACAGAGAGGCAATGACAAAGAAAAAGGACCAAATGAACACAGCAGCAGGGAAAGACAACGATGATAAGCAGGAAGCAATGAATCAAGACAGACACATCCATAGGGAACAGTGTGTTGGCTGGAGGAAACTCCCAGATACTTTTTGAGCCTTAAGGGTGTGCAGAGCTGTGGAGGGAGAGGACACTGCATGATAGGAAGAGAGCATGGGCAGACTGGGCTTTGAAGCAGATTTTTCTGGCCTCTCTGCTCCAAGGTGGCTTTAACTGACATGAGCAGAATTAAGGCTGCTAATAGGATGAGGGCTCAATGGAGTGATGTGGGATAAGGTGGAAAGAGATCCAAGAAAAATTTAGAAAATTAAATGCATTATATAGGAGCTAGAGGGCATAAATGACACTGAGCCACAGAGGAAAGGGAAAATTAGGTCTGCTGCTGGGGTGCCAAGTCACCAGTGATGGAATGGACACTTGGACAAAGCTTCTCAGCCAAACCTCCAAGATTGCCAGGTAGGAAGAGAAGGGACACAGTCCCAGCCGTATCTACAGAAAAGGGAACCAGAACCAGACTATTAACTTAACGTGGCTTAATTGTCATTCACACAAGTAAGTGATAAAGTCCAGTGCTAAAACCAGGTCTCCTTCTTCTGCAAGCACTTGGAACCTGAGTGAAGTGAAGCCAGTGTTCTTAACCACTCATCCATCTCTATAGCAGCTGGCCCCTTTCAGAAGTCATTATGTGGGTAGTGAGATGGCTCAGCAGGAAAGGCATGTGCCTCCAGGCTTGAGAATCCATGAAACGACATAAGTGACTCAAGCCTCTGACTTCCACATGATTGTACCTGTGCCTGCACACATACACACAAGCATGAAAGCATGCACACACACGAACACACAAATGTAATAAAAATTCATTGTCGCCCTGCTTATCACCACATGAGCTTATTTTCTCCGATATTCTATGTGATCACAAGAAGGAGGATGGTGAAGGATTTTATGAATGACACATGTCCATCTGCAGCACATTTGGCCATACATAACACGTTTGCTGTCTCAGGATAAGAAATATGGTAGAACAGAGTCAGCTATAGTTTATGTCCTGAACCATGTGAGGTGAATGGGATTTGTAATTCTGGCTGTGTAACAAAATGTGCACTCCAAGTTTCTTCTCAAACATCCAAGAGTTCAGCGGAGTCAGTAGAAACCCCCAGTGGCCTTTAACCACCGCTGTCTTACACTGATAACTAATGTGACTTAAGTTGTTAGGTTCGTTTTCACCACAGTACAGAACAGACCAACCATTAGATTTCTTTTTATTTCATAGTTCAAAATAATCTTATTTTGAATGCTTTTGCTTAATGATGCTTAGTGTTCTTGTGGGATTTTAATCATGGTTTGTGTAACGTGTGTGTGTGTGTGTTTCTTTATAAATTGTGCTTATTCTTAGAAATAAGGTGAAATGGTTTAAAACATATTTCCGTTCTGTAGGCATCTTGGCAACAGTAGTAAAGTTTTAAGATAAAAAGTAATATAAAACAATCTAGTTTTAACAATCAGAAATGATTTGTACATTTCTCATAATAACTGGTGTGATTACAACTCGCTGGAACAATACTAAAGATAAATCTGAGAAAAGAACAAAGGAAGAATAATGAAAGCCATATTAATCAGCCTATTCACTCCAACCGTCTCAGCAGCAAGGTTTACGCTGTTATTAATATTAAACATCCAAGAATCAATCTTAAAGGGCACGTCAGAAAGCAGTTGTCAGTATCATCCTCATTGTAATTGTATAAACTTTATGTTATTTATTATGAATGTGTGTGCACGTGAGGTATGTGGGGTTGTGAATGGGCCGTGCAAATGTGTGAAGGTCAGTGGACGACTTTGTGTAATTTGTTTTCTTCTTCCTTTTACATGGATTCCGGGGTGGGAATTCAGGTCCTCAAGCCTGGGAGACAAGCATTTCTCATCAGTGGCATCATCTCACAGGCCCCTGTTGGCATGTATTTTATACTTTTAAAATGAAGATATTGAAGTTAGTCATGTAAGATGATCACTTAATTTCCTGGGCTCAAAAACATGAACGGATTAACTTGTCCCAGGGACCAATAATGTCCTGGGTTTTTGCGCTAGATGAGGAACTACTTAAAGAACTACCTCATGCTATCTTCCCACCTGTCCATTAGAAGTAAACTCTTTAATTTACAGGGTTTATACCTAGGAAAGCAAAATCCATAATATCTCTATAAATCAAAAATCAGAGTCTTGTAGAACGGCGGACAGAAAGAATCTAATGAGAAGGAGAGGAGCTTCTAAACACTCTCTTCACTGCCATTGAGAACACCTGCCCTGGGCCTGTGCAAGGCTGGGCCTGTCTCCAGCCAGTCACAGGTTGGGGGTTAGATAGTGAGGCCTCCTGCTGTTCTACTAGCAACTGAAGGATTCTGGGAGAGGGACAGTCATTATTTTCACTTACGTACAAAAAGTGAGAACCTGTAGACATGTTAAAATCTATGGGAGCAGGGATGACTCAAGTAAGAGGAAGAGGAGAGAGATGGAGGTGAGAGTTTGTGAAACATACCGTGTGTGTGTGTGTGTGTGTGTGTGTGTGTGTGTGAGCGCTCGTGTGTGTCCAGTTAAAAAAAATCAAAGATAATGTTGAGAATAAGCAGAAAGGAGCTTGAGTGATGTCACAACCCCAATATTTACTTCCCTGTCAGAAGCTATATTTGTCATATTTATGACTTAGTGGATCTTTGTTTGTTGACTGCGGATAGTAACGTTTAATCTGCAAGCAAGCATGAAGTCCAAACAAGATGGAATACATTTTTTTTTGGAGTGTACAATAGTTACCACAGAACAGTGTTTCTTATTGGTACCAGAATTTAGAGTTTGTTTAGAAATGACAAGAATGTTCTCAACTCACGCCTTTTGTTTGGGAAATTTAATATACCTTTTCAGTAGCCTATAAATTACCTAATGAGATTGGCCACGTAGAGATGAAAATGATATTTTTTCCCCATTTTTTGAGACAGGGTTTCTCTGTGTAGGTTTGGCTGTTCTGGACTCACTTTGTAGACCAGGCTGGCCTCAAACTCACAGAAATCCACCTGCCTCTGCCTGCCAGAGTGCTGGGGTTACAGGCGTGTGCCACCACGGCTGGCTGTATATGAAATTTCTTAAGGGGGTAAATACTGCTTTCTTTTTTCTTCCTGTGTTTCCCCTGTCCTTCCCTTTAGTGTCACTCACCGTGCAAAGACCTGAGATATATAATTATGATTTCCAGAGAGACTGAATCTATAGCCCATTTCTATGAATAGCTTGCACTTACAAAACAGATCCTAGGATGCCTTAAAATCTCTGCTTGTTAGAATATCTCCTCATCCTGGTGGAATCTATCCAATTAAAATGTCACTTTTTCTGGTACATAAGTCATAAGTCATAATTAATTTAGGCAGGAAAAAACATTTTGTGAACTCCTAGGAGAGATAGATCTGTGTAAACAGGACAGAGTGACAATGTGGCTGTGGCATACTCACATACTGAAGTGATTTGCTTGCCTGAGGCTGGCTTCCTATCAAATGTTTGGTGATGTTGGACTACCATCTTCATTTGACTTTGATCATAAACCCATCTTCTTTTCAGCAATATCTTCACATTGTCACCTTGCTTTGCTAAAGTCACCAGTACATTGATGTCTTTGGACTTCACCTATTCTATTCCAGGTACTATGGTACAATTTCTCTTTCTGAGCAGAGATTCCTCAGTGAATATTTTACCATACACAGTGACTTAAATGAGATGAATATGCAGCTTGGGGGATTGAGGAGAAAGCAAGCTGGGGAGTTCTGGGGATTTATAGTGAGTATGAAATCATAATGCTAGCTTTGTGATTTCTAAGCCACAATGCTATAAAGAAAATTAAGCATCTTTAAGTGATTTCATCTTAGTGCTTATGGAAAATTTAAAACTTTAATATTCACCTGATATATTTAGTTCTATACTTTCATTAACTAAGACATTATTTCTGGTAATGTCTTCTGTATTACTGAAGTTTCTCCAGGAAAATAAAACCATTATAATATATAATACTGTATAGTTGACTTTAATATGTTATATAAAATATAATTATAGCACACACAGACATGTGTGTGTGTGTGTGTGTGTGTGTGTGTGTGTGCATATGTGTGTGTGTGTTCCAACTCTATAACCCTGAGAATCAGGGGTCCTAGTGTTATAAGTTCTAGTCTAAGTAAGAAGGACTAAAATCAACTAAGTGAAGTGTGCAAGTGTCTTAGTCAGAACAGGAGAATATGATGCCCCAATTTCTGGAAAGGATAGATCCATTATTCCTCTATCTTCCATTCAAGTCCTCCACAGACTGAGTAACACCCTTTACCTCTGATGATTCAGCACTCTACTGTCAGCTTGCCTATCAGCTGCTACTCTTTTTAAGACCTGCCCCCTGCCCCAACAATTCTAAAGCAATGATTCTTCAGCATTCTGCTATGTGTGCTACTCAAGTTGGGTTATAAAACTAAGCCTCAGAGGTTGACCACTGACCAACAAAGCACTCTTCTGAATTTTTAGAGCAAAAGTAATGACAATTAACAGGTTATCATTCTGAATAATATAAAGTAGTAACCATTCTAGACGCAACAGTAAACCAACTACCCCACATTCAAAAGAAGAAGTAAAATGGTCAAGTGACTTGTATTCTGTTACCCAGTCACCCAAATGCTACTTTTGAAAAAAAAGTGAGTGACCTACATAATAGAGTATAACAAACCTGTAAATCAGGGAAGGTACTTGTGACTATTAAAGAGATTAAAGAGCCCCAAACACTAGAAAACAAAGGTAGAAGCGAAGGATAATCATATATTTTATCACAAGTCCTTAGACAGCTCAAAGAAAGGGTGGCTTCTAGAATTTAATCATTGATTAAATACTTTAAAAGCAAAAGTAATGGAAAAATTACATCTGTGCATCCTGACAGAAGAGAATGAAGGTGGTGACTTTCCTGAGATGACTCTTCCTGGAAACTAGCGATAACGATTGTTCTCAAAGTGCTGCAAGCACGAGGTAAGTATCACTAAGGAGTCCCAGTATTAGGAAAGATGGCCTCTAGTTTTAACCTTGACTATACGTCGTGATTACTGTGTGCCCAAATTTTAGCATGTCATAATGATTTTTGTTTCTAAGTAGGCTAAGAACTTCATCTTCTTTTGTTGCAAACTTTATTTCAGGCTTTTGCATCTTACTTAGTTGCAGAGAATGAGTTAGGTGTAAGCAAAATTCAAAAGAGCTGCAGTGCCTAAGGGGCTTGGGCTTACAAACACTAAAGACCTGGATTTTTATCAGATCCCATAACATAAAAAGGGAAAGTTTAAAAAAAAAATCAGCTCTCCAAACTCTGCTTCAAAAGTTGACACAGTTCCATTTGCCCCCTCTGTAAAAGCCTCTTCCAAGTTGTCTGCAAGATCTTAAACCCCTCCTCCTGCATCTCCTTCTTCCCTCCTTTCCTCCTCTTCCTCTCCCTCCCTGATCTCTTCCCGTGTCTCCAGGGCAGCATCCGGTGCTCTTCCAACCACAGATTGTTTGGGCAGAGCTTCAGACAATCTCCTTAAACCAGTCAGATTCTCTGTGCTGACCAAGCTGCCGAGGCTGGGAGGCTAGTCTGTCTGCTGCTTCGTCTCAGCACGGCCTGTCACGGTGGAAGTGTTCCCTGCCGGAGGTGCCTGGATGTCAGGGCTGTTTGAGTGGATGGCTGTTCATTGCATTACAGATGTGCTCACTTCTCCAATACCAGGCATAGTGTTTTCCCTAGCTTCTTCAAAGAGGACCAGAGCACTTTATCACCCTGTGGCTGTACTGTGAACCATGTTCTATCCACCAGCAGTTATTTTCCCGTGACACTAGTTGTACGTGGAGTTTTGTTCACAATTCCTTGTTTACAATATTTTTATTCATCTTGTCAGAGCAAAACTGCAACTGTATGGAAGACGAGGGTTAATGCTGATGGAGATCTCAGAATGCCAGCTGAGTTAGCTTTTAAAATTGCCTCGTCATCTTCTGGTTTTTGTTTTTGAATAGATAGTAGAGATGTAAGTGGAATACTAGAAATTCTGATTTAACATTTATATAGAAACCTTTCACTGAATGATGTATTTATTTATACATTTTTTCATATTTTATTCATTAGTTAACAGATATTTATTGAGTCTCAACACCCAAAAGTAGCAAAATAATACAGTAATGAAGAAGATAGGCCATCCTTGCTTCTTGGAGGCATCACAAGTCTTTTTGAGCTTGGCTGTTCCTAACAGAATTACAGGCAGAAGGAGAAGGGAGCTTGTAATAGAAACACAGTGGAAATGGTTTGAACTTGAAGAGCCAAGATCACCTTTGGGGAAGAAGTCCTGTCTCGGCAAGGAGCTGGAGAAATTAGCAGGAGCTGGGCAATGAGCCTGCATCTAATGATGAGTGCCTAACTGTAGGTCTAGTCAACATTAGGGTAAAGGCAGAAAAGAAGGAATAGCAGAAGAAAGGGTGTGGGAAGATGGTCGCAATGTTGAGTCTGGAAGAATACAAAGACTACATCTCCAAAATCCTTTTCTGAACTTGGGCATCCTCTCCATTACAGAATATGATGAGATTTGTGTGTGTGTGTGAATGTTGAGCTGGGAACTGGATAAGACAAATGGACTAAGATGCCATTTCAGCTGTGTGAGATAGTCTGACAAAGACGTTTAGTCATCTAGTTTTTAGCACTGCGGAACTGGGTTTACAGTAGCATAAACCAGTAGAGTCAGTTTCTGGGTAGATATCACTTCTTGGAGTCCTTTCTGACTCCTACTCTGGTGGCGACTGCTCCTTAGGGTCCTCGCTTCAGCAGAACTCATGACACTCACTCCAGTGCCCGTGGGTCCACATAGTTCCAGGTGTAGCAATTACCATTCTCCATGAACAAATCTGCGTCTTAGAGAAATGCTTGGAACCTTCTCTTTTATTTTCATCAGACTTTGCTTTCTTCCCCCAGAATTTACCTGCCCCTGCCAAAACACACACACACACACACACACACACACACACACACACACACACACGTCCATACACATGCACGCGCACACACACACACAATTCCTCCCTCATTGGGTTGCTGTGGTTTATTGTGATTTACTGCTTTCCATGGTATCATTAAGAATATTAAGTTCAGTGGACCAAGCTGCCCAGTGGTTAAGGTGATGACTACTCAAATACTAAATTAGAAACACTTGTTCACATATGTATGTCCTGTATGGATCCAGGAAGTACAACTATCAATTTCTGAGGAATTAGCATATAACATAATTTCTAAGATGTACTAATCGAATCCGTTAACTACCTGAACAAAATAAAATTAAAACTATCATTAAAAATGAACCACAAACTCTTCTTTCTGATATTGGAACTTGATAAGCAGTCAGCCATGCTGTTAAAGTTAACATTGACATTTTACAAAGAATTGAGCTGTATCTAATCTGAAATGGTGACGCTGAGAAAAATTGTGCTTTACAAGTTGAAATAATTTTGCAGGGATTTTTATAGTGTGTACTGTGGCATCTTGGAATAAAGCAACAATGAAAAATATTTTAAGGTTATATTTTTCCTTTAAGATTTCAGAATCATTTTTCAGAGAAGACATTGTATCTCAGTCTAACCCTTCATGTTTTATGCTAGCTGTTTCCTTTATTCACCGCTAAATGATTTCCCTGATCTCAGAAAATACACCCAGCTTCAGATCTTAATCAATGTTTTGTTGAATTGTGAGAACTTTGTTATCATTATTGCTGAAGGATTTTTGATTCTGTGCCACCTCATGTCATCCTTGCCCATAGCAAATTATCTCTACCTTGTTCTTCTGAGAAATATCACATGTCAAACATTCAGACTTGAATTCCCTTGGGACCCTGGCTTAATTTGGGAGAGTCCCACCAGGTCTCCAGAGCATGATGCTACATTGAGATCTTGATCTATTTACAGCATTTAATAGCTTTATATCAAAGACTGACTCAGACTCAATTTTCAGCAAGAATTTTGCGCACTGAAGAGCTGGCTTTGTGGTTAAAGTGCTTCCTGTGCAAGCACAAGGAACCAAGTCTGGACCCTCAGGACCCAAGTAAAGGGTGGGCATTGCAGTCCACGCTGATAAATCCAGTTCTGGGGCCACAGAGACAGGCAGAGCCCCAGGACTCCCTGGCCAGTCAGGCTCTCTGAAACAACAAGCTCTACAACCAGAGAAAGACCTTGTCTCACAAACAAAAGATGCCAGGAGCTATTTACAACAATAACCTAGGTCAACCCCAAATCTTCAAGACAAGTACGCTCACTTGCAACTGTGCCTCATTCACACATATCTGAGCATGCATGCACACATAAGTTGGCACAGACACACCTGGGCACACACACACATAATTGAGTGCACACACAGTTGGGCACCATCACACAATTTTGTTTTACTTTGGTAGAAAACAATGAAATAATTATGAGAAGAAAACAGCATAATACACACTTAAATATTATTTCATGACAATTTCAGGAATGTAAATATCTAACGGGCAATACAACAGTTTGTTCATAGTTGTTACTTAGGTAACAAACAGACTTGGCTTGTCACTTTTCGTTTGTGCTAGTTTCATGGCTAACACAATTTCAGAAAATCTGACCTCTGTACTAAAACTCTCCAGAAACTGGTTAGGCCCAAATAACAGGAAGCTATATAAGAGAGCCTATGAAGAACAATCAGGTCTGTAGGAGTAAGTTAGAGCAGGGTAATTTCAGAATTTATTGAAGTATGTTTTTCACCACAGTCCTTGTAAACTGTGCTGGTGAGAAATAGAAAGAGAAGGATGAGGAGGAAGATGTGTGCTTGTCATGAGCCAGCATGAGCAAGACTCAGTGCAATCTGACCCACAGGAAATTTGAAGAAGTGTCCTGTCCTAGTACCCTCTGCAGACATTGTTCATTCATGCATTCGCACATTTGCTAAACACTCGACACGTGGCGACACCAGACCCAAATGCATTTTTATTTGTGCCCGTGAATGAAACATTATTTTTTTAAAAAACATTTAACGTTTGAAAGTAACGTGTAAAATTGCTAGCCATGTTCTTCTCCCTGCTTCTGACAGCACGATGTTCTGTTTGACGTCAATTCATTCAAGATGTTTTCAATTCAAGGCAAGCGTTTCTTCTGCACATTATGTAATAGACGACATGAACACAAGAAACGCAGGGGGCTTGCTATTGCTTGCTGCCTCGGTCACTTCTTCACTACTGTGTCTTACACCCTGGTGCTCCTAACATGCAGAGATACACAATTCCAGGAGCACTCCTGGTAAAAGCGCATCTATGTGGGTTGAAATGAGGTCATTGTAGCAAGGAATCCACTGGCCTATTCCGTAATCTTCCCTGTAAAAAATTATTGCAACAGAATTCTTATACGATACAATACAGCAACTTAAATTGTGTAATTTCATGGTTTTAGCATCTCCATAGATAATGCATCCATCACTATGGTTAATTTCAGAATATTTTTTTTGTTACATTAAAAAGAATGCAGGCAGACAGATCTCTCTGAAGCCAAAGCCAGCCTAGTCTACATAGCAAACTCCAGGCTAGACAGTTTCGTAGTGAGACTGTCTAAAACAAAATATCTGTCCACTTAACGATGAACTCCTTTCTACAAGGAGCTACGTCTAACTCCATCGCTCTCCCCAGATTAGATGGTGTGATCTCTGCAGAGCGGTTTCCTTTTATAGCACATTTTCAAGGTTTAGCTATTTCCTATTACAAATAGTACTTGATTCCTTCCCATGAGCAAAGAGTATTCCATGGTCTGAACATAACAGAATCGTATTTTGTGTGGCCTCTCATCACGAGAAATCTGAAAAGGTGCAGTATCAGTGTGGGAAAAAAATGAACTTGAGGCTGCTATGAATGTTTTTGCTATAGACATTTGTATACAAGGTCAGGTTGATATGTACCTTTCCATATTTCTTGGGTGTGTATCTGGACATAAACTTCCTAGTTCGTATGATGACTCTGCTCGATCCTTCTAAATAAGGTCAGCAGGTCTTCTGAGCTCTTGGTGGCGGTTTGCCTTGTAAACTGCAGTGACTGTCAGCTCTACCTTCCACATGTTCTCACAGAGAGTTGCCATCCACTATCTTATTTCAGCCATCTCACTGAGCATAAAGTAGAATCGCCCTGTGACTTTCACTGCATACCTTTGATGAGGCCGGCCGCTAAGCATCTTTCCCTTCCCAAAGTTATCTGTGTGCCTTCTTGGGATTTTTCTCCTTAGATTCTTTGCCATTTTTTCTCATTGGTTTATTTCTTCTGTCACTATTGAGTTGTATGATTTGCTTCTATATTTTATATAACCCATTATGGGATACACGATGTCCCAGTATTGTCTCCTATTCTGTGACTGGTCCTTTCCCGACTTTGACAGTCTCTCTTGAGTCACAAGTGGTTTTAATTTTAGTGAAAGCCAAGTTATATAGCTTCCTCATAACCTGCTATGTATGTTACATTCAAGAATACATTTCTGAATACACACTCATGGTATTCATCACTAACTCTCTTCTTCTTTGCAGTTTTGGGTGCTCCTTTTCATTGTCACCACCTCTTTGTTTTTTAATTTTTATTTTAATTACAGTTTATTCACTTTGTATCCCAGCTGTAGCCTCCTCCCTCTTTCCCTCCCAATCCTGCCCTTGTTATGCCAGGTTCACGGACCCTCAGAGACCACCAGGAGACGACTCGATGCAATTGCAAGAGAGCTTTATTATGAGAGCAATCGAACTCGGGACCCAAGTCTCACTGGCGCAGCAGTAGAGAAGTGGGACCCCGAGCTCTGAGTGAGCAGGATTTTTAAAGGGAAAGTCTGTGAGCAGGGGTTTCCATGGCAGCAAGCAGGGGGGCATAAGTCTTGGCGTTACAGAATTGGGTAAAGTTTAGCAGGGCGGGGTGACCTTTTCTGAGGCACACAATCACAATGGCTAAGGCATATAATCACAATGGCTATTTTTCTAAACCATATCTGAAACATTGGGGAGAATTTTCCCACCCGATTCTCAACCAATTCCCATTGATTATTGCCAGGGAGTTTGTGGCTATTTTCTATGAAGCATTTATTCTGTTATATTTCCTGAAGGCTGTTGCTAGGAGAGTTAACTTTGTTTTCTGCCAGGTGTACACTCTGTGATATTTCCTGGTGCCTGAATTCAGTTCCCAGTCAAGATCTTTATTTCAAAATGGAGTTATATTCAGGCTATCTTAAGCTCTTCACCCTCCCTCCCTCTTCTCCTCCCATGCCCCTCTCCAAACCACAGATAGGAGAAGTCCTCCTCCCCTTCCATCTGACCCTAGCTTATCAGGTCTCATAAGGACTGGCTGCATTGTCCTCCACTTTGGCCTGGCACAGCTGTCCACCCCTCAGGGGGATGTCACCACCCCTTGATGAAAAGTTTTGCTTGTGATGTTGAGTGGCCTTTCTACTCTTGTTGATCAACATTCTACATTTCTACATTCCTCATTCTTATACTCATACTCATGTTGTCTCGTTAGAGCTTTGCAGACATTTTTGAAATTGAAAAGAAAGAATGTTTATATTTTATTCTTTAAAACTGGGTTTGGCAGCAGACAGTGTTGTAATTTCTCATAGATTTGGATTCATCATGTTAAATTTTGTAAAATCTAGCTGAGATTTTCACAAGAATTTAATTGAATCTGGGAATCATTTGTAAATATTGCCATCTTACCACTACTAAACTTTTTTTTTTTCTTGAGGCAGGGTTTCTCTGTGTAGCCTTGGCTGTCCTTGACTTGCTTTGTAGACCAGGCTGGCCTTGACCTTGATCTCACAAAGATCCACCTGCCTCTCCACTACCAAATCTCATAATCCATTTTTCTATTATGTGTTAAAATCACCTTTGCAGGTTTTGTGATTTAAGTTTTATACTTTTTGTTGAATGTATTCTCAAACTAGATTTACAATTTTGATTTCTAGATGTTTTAGGCCTTTTTCTTCTTTATTCTTCCCCTCTCTTTCCAGCTGAGTGAATATTTTAATCATCATTTGACTGAATCAAGTATTCTTTACTTTTAGGGTATTTCATCCATGTTTCCTTATGTGTTGCAGAATAATCTTTAGATTTACAGTGACTCAATTTCAGTAGAACAAAGTAACACTTTCCTATGTCTCTCTCTTTGCATGCTCCCTTGTACAGTGGTGCTAATGTTTCATATTTATTCTCTATAAAATCTTTCTATTATTTCATAGTACAGCTTTATCAATTTTCTTGAATTTGAGAAAAGAAAGCAGAAGCTAATACATATTTGTAATGTTTATTTAACTTTAATATTCATATTCCAAATGCATTACTACCTTATTTTATTTTCCAGTGAAGCTGGGTTCCCGTCATACTCCTTGCTCTTGCTTCAAATAAAGAGCTTTTCTATATAATATAGACTCAATACACATCTTAAGCAATTGTTTTTACCCCTTAAGATAGGAAATAAAATTCCCACATACCCTATTGTTGGGAGTAATGTAATCAGCAATAATTTATTTTTCCATTTGGGTGTGTAGGTATGATTTAGTATCCAACATCTTTTACAATGTATAATTTTTATGAACTTTTTCTAAGGTAAAGAGTAATAATCTCTGTTTTGTATATCTGGAAAGGTCTTTGTTTCCCTCGTGTTTTTGCATTATTTTTGTTTATAAACATATTATCCCCACATTTTTTTAAATTGAGAACATCATATAAGCACTGCTTCTATGTCACTACCCTTTATGCTAAGTTCTTTAATTGTTATTGTTACAAATTTATGTGTGTTTATGCACGTCCCCCACACATACACATACAGGAGTGATGTGTGTATGTGTGTGTGTGCACATGTGTATATATAACTCTCTGGGTCCATTTAGCTTTCCTCATGTGTACATGTGTCCAGGCCTAGCTACTTGAGATTAACAACCCGTATGGGAGTTTGTCCCTAGAGAACTACATCTTGCTGCAGCAGCCAGCGACCACCATTAGTTCTTCATCTATGGGAAAAGCCATATAGAATTTCCACAGTCCACAATGGTGTACCAGATGGTATGGTCATCATGCCAGTTCTGTTTAGGCAACTACGTTGGTAAGAGAACTCTCAACGTGAATGCATTTTCCCTGTAATGTCTAGGGAACAGTAACAGGTAAATGGGCCTCTGGCCCTTACAATCATTCTGCCTCCTCTTTTACACTGTTCCCTGAGTGTTAGGCATAGAGGTTGCATTTTAGATGTACCATTTGGGCTTAGAAACCCCACAGTCCCTTATTCGTGTATTTGCAATTAATTATGAATCTTTGTAATAGTCTCTATATATTGCAAAAAATATTCTTTGGTGAGGTATGAAAGTTACAGCAGAATGTAGTTAGAAATTATATTGTTTTATGAAAATAGTGGTGTTATGTGGATTATAGTATGTTTATCATGTACTATATAGCTAAAATCTGCTTATGAGGGATTACATACCATGTGTGTCTTTCTGGGTTTGTATTATCTTCATGTGGAATTCCTTAGTAAGGGGAGTGAAGGCTGTCTCTGACATGGACTCAGCTTCCTGCCTTTGGATTATTTCCCAATGGTGGGGCTGCCTTGCCAGGCCACAGGGGACAATATGCACTCAGTCATGATGTGACTTGATGTGCTGGATGGCTTGGTGGGCGCTCCCCTTTTCTGAGGATTAGGGGAAGAGGGATAGTGGGAGGAAGGAGAGACCACGAGGGGAGGAAGAAGGGAGCTATGATCAGGATGCAGAGTGAATAAATAAATTAATTAATGTTAAATAAAAAGAAAAGAGGGTTGCAGTGGTAGGTTCTCCTCTAAGATCCATGAACTCATTAACCCTCTCTGGTACTTGGCCAGCTTTACAGTATTGGGCAATAATTTCCTCCTGTTGAGTCCTTAGTCTAATTACACAGGTGTTAGTTTCCCCAAGAGAAAGTGCCACTATTGCAACATTGCAAATATGTTTCAGATGGGCAGGAGGGCGGGGCAGGAGCTACTGTGGATTGTTTTTCTCCCTTAGCAACTTACCCAGCACCTTCCAGTATTATGAAAAGGCATCTTTAGGGAGAAGGCTTTCAACTCAGTTCCTCCAAGTCCTATGTCTAAAGTATATGGTATCTTCAGCAGTAAGATTGTTTTTAGGGGGGGTGGGGGTGGGGTGGCATGCTTTTACTTTTATATTTCTTTTTTAGAATTTACTCATTTATATTCTGATTGTAGCCCACTGCCTATTCTCCTAGTCCCACCCTCCCTCCCTTTTCTTCCTTATCCTCCTACCCTAGTCCTCAGAAAGGAGGGAGCCCACTTCCCCTTACCATCTGACCCTAGCCTATAATCTCACCAGGACTACCTGCACCCTCTTCTTCTGTGGCCTGCAAGCCTGCCCATCCACAGGGAAGTGATCAAAGAACAGGCTGCAGAGTCCCTGCCAGAAACAACCCCTGCTCCCCTTACTCCAGAACCCACCTGGAGTCTGAGCTGCCTATCTGTTACTTCTGAGCATGGGGTCTATCTAGGTTCTCTTCATGCATGGTCCTTGGCTGGTGCATCAGTCTTTGAAGGCCACCCTGGGACCAGATTTGTTGGCTTTATTGGTATCCTTGTGGAGATCCTGTCCCCTTCGGGTCCTTCTATCTCTGCCTTCCCCCACCCCTTATTCTATAAGACTCCCTGTGCTCTACCCAAAGTTTGGCTGTGAATCTCAGGATTAGCTTCAATCTCCTGCTGTGTGGAGTTTTTCAGAGAACATCTATGGTAGGCTCCCTTCCTGTTCCCTCCCTTCATCTGCTTCCAGTGTCTAGTCTATTTACCCTTCTGAATGAGAACTGAGCATCCTTCCTAGGTACTCCTTATCATTTAACTTATTTAGATCTGTGGATTGTGGTACGGTTATTCTGTGTTGTATGACTAATATCTGCTTATAAGTGAGTATACACAATGCATGTCTTTCTGGTTCTGTGTTAACTCACTCAAGATGATCTTTTCTAGTTTCATTCATTTGCCTGCAAATTTCATGATTTTCTTGTTTTTAATTGCTCAATAGTATTCCATTGTGTAAATGTACCACAATTTCTGTATCCATTCCTCTGTTGAGTTGTTTCCAGATTCTGGCTATTATGACTAAAGCTGCCAGTGAACATAGTTGAGCAAATGTCCTTGTTGTATGGTGGAGCATCTCTCAGGTATAGACCCAAGAGATGTATAGTTGGGTCATAAGATGGAGCTGTTCTCAATTCTCTGAGAAAGTGCCAGATTGATTTACAAAGTGGTTACACAAGTTTACACTCCCACCAGCAGTGGGAGAGTGTTTCCCTTTCTCCACCTCCTCACCATTATGTGCTGTGACTTGAGCTTTTGATTTTCGCCATTCTGATGGATGAGGTGGAACAGCAATAAGATCTTAACTTTGGGTTCTGAAGCATTTTTTTTTAAAGAGAGAGTACATATAGGAATATTAGTGAGTGGTTCTCTTTGTCACACTTTTACGTCCAATATACCTTCGCCCAGAAGCTCTAGTTTCTGATGAGAAGTCAGCTGATAAACTCATCGGGGAATTGCTAATGATGAATCACTTTTCTCTTTCTTTCTTTTTTATTTTTATTTTTTTGGTATTTTCTTTCCTTGTCTTCCTCGAGCATTGTGTGGTGCTGTTGATGCTTTTTGAGCTTCCTAAATATTAAGCTAATGCTTCTTAAAAATGATAGTTTTATCCTTATTATTTGAAGATGTTCTGTTTCTTTCCCAGCATCCTCTCCTGTTTCCACATTTCCCATTTGTATGTGTACTTATGGCCCTCATCTCTCTGAGACTTTGTTTAGTTCTCTTCAGCCAAGTGGCCCGGTCTCTAATTCATACATTCTATCAATCTGTCTTCACATTGGAAAATATCCTCCTTTTGCAAGGTCATGTTAAGGGTGGAGCTTTTGCAGTGAGTATTTCCTTTCAGATACTGTATTTATGAACTCCAGAATTTCCACATTTAACAATTTGGTCTTATCCATATTCTTTTTTAAAAATTACTCACCACATTTTCTTACTCTCTTTTATACATATCTTCACTTTGCAAAATAATTATATTTGTCTGTGTTTGTGTGTGCATGTGTGTGTAAAATATCACCTATTTTCTTCAGTCACCCTCCACCTTATTTTTCAGACAGGGTCTTTCAGTGAACCTGGAACAAAAATAGCACAGATTCAATGTTTAAATATTTTAAAAGCTTAGTTTAAAAATTTTTAGATTGCTATTTAAACTACATAAATGTTAAGCACAGATTCAGGGTGAGTAACTGAGAATATAGAGAAAATAGATTTTATAATACAGAAACTGCTCTCTCAGGTTGATCTTAGACTGTCTGTCATTAACATTCTCCCATTAGCATTTAAAGAATATTTATGCATATGCTAATGAGGATTTAACCTCTGAATCTGTAATGTCAAATATTTTCCATAAAAAGCTTACAGATACATGCTTGAAGGATTTCACTGTTTGCAATTCAAGCTGCCACTACTAATTTTACACACAAAAAAAGATTTTATTAATTTTACTTGCAGATGTATCTAAAAGGCAAAAGTAGGACTTAACTATATCTCATGTGATGTCTCCATAGAAACCTGTGTATGTATACATATTGAATTTTATTTAATAAGGGCAGTGTTGGTTGTATGTATATATTTATCTATGGATATGACCATAACAATTAAAGAGATTTTGAGAGGGATCAGAAATGGGAAAGTCAAAGGAGAAGTTGGAAAGAGAAGGAGGGCCAAATGATGTAATTACTTCAGAAATAAATGAAACTTAAAAAAATAAAATTGATATTTTTAAAAGGTTGTCTGTAAGTGAAGAAGTTAAACACCAACACAGCAAATAACCCAATTGAAAAATGGGGTACAGAGCTAAACAAAGAATTCTCAACAGAGAAATATCAAATGGCAGAGAAACAGTTAAAGAAATAAATGCTCAAGGTCCTTAGTCATTTGAGAAATGCAAATAAAAAAGACCCTGAGCTTCTACCTCACACCCATCACAATGGCTAAGATCAAAAACTCAAGGGATGAGACATCCTGGAGACTTGTGGAGAAAGGGGAACCCTCCTCCACTGCTGGTGGGAATGTACCTTGTACAACCACTTTGGAAATCAATCTGGCACTTTCTCAGACAATTAAGAATAGTGCTACCTCAAGATCCAGCTATACCACTCCTGGGCATATATCCAAAAGATGCTAAACCATATAACAAGGACATTTGCTCAACTATGTTCATAGCAGCATTACTCATAACAGCCAGAATCTGGAAACAACCTAGATGTCCCTCAACTGAAGAGTCGATGCAGAAACTGTGGAAAATTATACAATGGAATACTTCTCAGCTATTAAAAACAAGGAAATCATGAAATTTGCAGGAAAATGGCTGGAACTAGAAAAGATCATCCTGAGTGAGGTAACCCAGAAGCAGAAAGGCACATATGGTATACACTCACTTATAAGTGCATATTAGCCATATAATATAAGATAAAAATACTAAAATCTATAGTCCTAAAGAAGCTAAACAACAAAGACCCCAGGGAAGAGGCTGAAACCTCACTCAGAAGGGCAATAGACATCAGAAGTAGAAGACAAGGAACAGGGGCCTCTGAAAGACTCTTCCCATCACGGAATTATAGGAGATACTGAGAGTCATAGCCAAACTTTGGGAAGAGTGCAGGAAAACTTATGGAAGAAGAGAGAAACAGCACGACCTGGAGGAGACAGGAACTCCACAAGGAAACCAACAGAGACAAAAAACCGGGGCCCAAGGGGGCCTCCAGAGACCGATACTCCAACCAAGGACCATGCATGGAGAGAACCTAGACATACTGCTCAGTTTCCAAGTGGGTTCCCTAATACTAGGGGTACAGGGTCTGTCTCTGACATGAACTGAGTGGCTGGCTCTTCGATCATCTCCTTCTTGGGGGAAGCCTTCCCAGGCCACAAAACAAAGGAAGATGATACAGCCAGCCTTGATGAGAATTGATAGGCTAAGGTCAGATAGAAGGGGAGAAGGTCCTCTGTTATCAGTGGACTAGGAAGGAGCATAGGGGGAGAAGAGGGAAGGTGGGTGGGACTTGGAGATGGATGGGGCTACAGCTGGGATACAAAGTAAATAAATTGAAATAAATAAATAAATAAATGAATAAGATAAAAAGGAAAAAGAAAAAAAAATACAATTAGGCAACTGAGAAATGGAGTCTTAAGCTATGTGTGGTGGTTCATGCCTATGACCAGAGCACAGAGGAGATAGAGGAAGAAGGATCAAGTGTATATAAAGAAGCTTAATCTGAAGGATATATTTTATTAGTAAGATTAACAAGTACGTTGGTGTTGGTTAAATTGTGTGAAAACCAACATTATTTGGGTTGAACAACACAGGGAATCATGAAGCCAGACAGATAGTGGCTATGTCATCTTGAGGCACACTGGAATCACTCACAAGTTGGCATCATTTTTAGTGAAAAGACTCTCGGTCAGATGACGAATATTTCCTCATATACTGTGATATGAGAAAAAGATAAAAGATAAACTACATGAATGATGTGTTGAGGAGGCTTTATTAGTACATACATAGCACAGCCTTCAAAATGAGGGTTGTGATGCTGTCACAGTGGAGAAGTCAATGTTGGGGGAGGCGGTGTAGACCTAGTAGTGCTGGCTGCAACCTGGTATCTAGGTGCTGGTGACAGGCAGATCCTAAGAGTACGTGCATGAGTGGAAAAGTCCACAGAACAAGTAGGTTCTCAAGCTAAGCAGGGAGCCTTCTCTGTCCTGCTGAACGAGGAGAGCAAGATTTGCTTGATGTGCAGTGACAGGTTTCAGAAGGTACCCGCGGTGGTTTCGGGGAGATGCACCATGTGATAGGATGTTCGGAGATACGGATGTCAGCACACTGGATAGTGACTAGATTCAATAAGGAGTGAGGCATAAAAGCAAACCAACTTCCTTATCTAAAAGGAATCATGTAGCTTTAATTGTAATAAAGCTGCGACGTCTAATTTTAAAGTCCCATCTCTGTCATGATATATAAAAATCTAGCTAATTATTTTTCTTTCTTCCCTAGTGAAGACATTCTTTCATAGAACTATAATCTCCCAGTTTACTTTGCAAAAATGTCCCTAGTCCCTGCACAGTGCCTGATACATCAGAGGTCCTGAATATGCATTTTATAACCATAGCTACTCATGGGGAGGCAAAGACCTTAATAATGTGACACAGTTTATTGGACACTTTTGTATGCATCATATACCCTAACTGAACCTCTTTGTTAGCATGTCATTAGAGTAATAACAACAGTAATCATTTCCACTTTATTAATTAAACACATAAAGTACTTATGTGTGGTATCAACTATTCTAATGCCTCTTATTAATTATTAATAATAAATTATTGTACTGTCTAAGAAATTCCCCAAGAAATTTATCTTGAGTTCCATAATTATGTTGCTTCAACTTTGAAAATACGCTGAGAAAAGGATACTACAAACCAGCTGCATTCCACAGAGAGTGGATATCCCTGATTGCTCTTGTTGAGGCCTTCACTGGTGACAAAACCCACTGCTTCTTTCTGGCATGATAGGCTATCTAGACAAGGCCACATTGACATAAGCTGAACTTACATTACTTACTGGCTGGTTGATGACCAAACCTCTTCATTTTCCAGTTTAAAGACATTGCGTGTGGAAGACTAGAGAGATGGCTCTGTGCTCCAGATAACTTGCTGCTTGTCCACTGGACATGAGTTCAGTTCCTAGCACCACATCTGATAACTCAAAACCACCCAACTTCAGCTCCAGGAGATCCCAAATGCTCTTTGGCCTCTGCACACATGTGCCATGCAAGTACATGGACTCTCTCTCTCTCTCTCTCTCTCTCTCTCTCTCTCTCTCACACACACACACACACACACACACACACACACATATGCTGCACACACACACACACACAGATGCATTTTAAAGCTTTGAAAAGACATTATAAGCTATTAATTTCCAAAAATTTCCCCGCCAATTAACGAATGGCATCATTCACCTCACTAAGACACGATGATATGCTGAAGAACATTTTAGCAGTGTCACCAATTAGTGACAATTTTTTTAGTGGGTATTTTTTCTCCTGATCTTTTTTTTATTATTATTATTTTTATCAGTTACATTTTATTAATTCTGTATCACAGCCGTGCCCCGAACCCTCGTTCCCTCCCAGTCCCTCCCTCCCTCATCACTACTGTGCCCCTTTCCAAGTCCACTGATAGGGGGGGACCTCCCCCCATTCATCTGATCCTGTTTTATCAGGTATCTTCATTGAGTTCCTGTTAGAAATAGTCCTTGTTCCCCTCACTTTGGGAAACCAATTGGTTACTGAGCTACCACAGGCTACATCTTAGCAAAGGTTCTAGGTTATATCCATACATGGTCCTTGGTTGAATGTCAGTTTCAGAAAAGACCCTATTAAACATGTGTTTCAAACAATTATGGTGGAAATTGAAAATTCTGTTTGGTTGTTTGGGCCGTTTTGCTTGTTTATTGCTTTGTGAGACAGGATATTGACATGTAGTGTGGGATGGCCTGGTATGTGTTCTGCAGCGCAGGTTGGGATCAACTCTATAGTAATCCCGCAAATTCACTAGCCTAAGTACTGGGCTTACAGATGTGTACCACCACTGGCAGCTTTGAGGTTTATCCTTTGGTCTAGGCGCGTTAGATTAGGTGCACGTTCCATGTGTCACGATTGTCTTCTTTCCCTTCCCCACACCGTGAACAGCTATGCAGTTGGGAGTGGTATGTATGTGAATCCAGGTAATTAATTCGAACTGGCGCACTGTCTATCTCATTATCCTTCTTCATTCCCTCATAGAGGGCTCTTTTTTAAATAAAAGTATGTTAAATAGAATATTTGGCCTCATGGGTTTTAAAAATATCTTATCCGTATGTTTTACTGTTTTAATTTTATTTTATAGTTCTTGAAACATTTAAAGATAAATTTACATATTCTTCATGGACATAGTCTTACTAGCCAGCTTGTTTTAAACTTCTCATTATCTACTATCTAAATTTATAGTAGCTTTGAGTGTTTTACTCCTTCAAGAATGAGTATATACTATGTCTTTGAAATTATATGCACATTTAAATATATATTCTTAAAGCCAAATATCCATCATGTTTTTCCAACATGTGTTTATTTCCTCAAAAGCAGATGTTGTGCTATCTTTCATTATTTGTATTTGCTTTCATTAAAACAAAAAGAATAAGAAAGCAAAATTGTGAGAGTTATTCTCCATTCTTTAAAGTATTTAGGTAATTACATTTTAAAATATATTAAAATATTTCAAATGGATCAGGACACTCTTAAGACAAAATAATAAACTAACTATAGGATGATTTAAATAATTAGAGAGAGTTTATATGAATCAGGGATAAACAGTCTATGGACTGTCACAATCAAGAGTTTGCGTATATTGTAATCTTTATTAAACAAGTTGTGAAGATCAATGCCCTTTAGCTGAACAATAGAATTAAATCTAATTTAGTCTTTAGTTCTTAAATAGCAGTGGTCAGTGGCTGTTTTTGTCCTTTTAGGCAGTTTTAGCAAAAAATGTAACTAACTAAGCAGCTTCTAAAAAGCCACCATTAATTTCTAGAGGAAGGAGAAGCCCAAGAGTGAACAGATTCCATGACTCACGAGGAATCTGGCAGAGAGGTGCTGTGTTCACACTGCAGCCTCTTACAGGAGATGAAGCAGAGTAGCTTTGGGAAACTTTTTATTTTTTCAATTGTTATTAATTAATTCATTTTACATCTCGGTATTATTAAAAATAATGGCATGGACTCCATTCACTAAGCCTGACACCCATGATGCAATTGCAAACCCACCCCCAGTTCTACCACCTGATGCCATTACGTTAGGGATAGGTAGGATTTTAATGTGGACTTTGGGAAACCCAAAAAAGCATCCTTGGCAATGTATGATTCATGGTCAAAGTGCAGTACATGTAACCCAGGAACTTTGTGGAGAAAGTTTATTTCAGAGAAATGGAATTATAGTTATGGACTGTTAGAAGATTGCAACTGTACAAAAAAAAAAAAAAAGGTTTCTCTTTAAATTCCTGTTAGAATAGAATCAAACTGGAGAAATTAGATTTTTTTTTGTTCTGCTGAAAGATAATAGTTTTATTTAAACATTTAAGGTACATGTGCCATATAAAAATAAATAGTGCTTAATTATAAGCTTAGTTATTTATTTAGTAACATGCTGTTTGTTAAGTCCTGACCTTACATTGTACACTTAAAAGTAAAACAATGCCAAATAATAAAATTCCTTAAATCAACATGTTAAATAGCTATAGTCCATTTTAATTCAATTCAATAAATCTTAAAGAAAATAACGGCACATACAAAGGATATATGAATCTATTCAGGTTAGAATTTTTTTTCATCTCAGGTACATTGTTGTTCTGTATGGCTTATTTATTTTTTATTATAGCTTAAGAATAAGAGAGTGGGGGTTCCCTGTGACTCTTCTGCCTACTTGTGGGACCCTCGTCGTCCTCCTGAGTTGCCTTGTCCAATATTAATATGAGAAGAGGTGCCCAGTCTTACTGCAACTGGATAGGCCGTGTTTGGTTGATGTCCTGGGAGGCCTGTCCTTTTCTGAAGGGAAATGGAGAAGAAATAGGTTTGAGGGAGAGGGGAAGTAGAAGGGGAGAGACTGGAAGGAGAAGGTGGAGGAAAACTGCAGTTGGGATGTAACATATGAGAGGTGCATTAAAAAAGAATAAGCCCCAACTTTTACTCTAATAGCTGGTTTATTCTATAAAGACACGCAGTTTATTTGAACAAATGCTCACAGCCAATTCCAATGTTTATTTCCTCATTAACACATCAATAGCCTGATCCCCTCATCTATAAAACGAAAATGGCTGATACCTGCTGGCTGTTTGATGCCTCAGATAAAGCCAGTGTTCATAAGGCCATCTCTTTGAAGAGACTAAAGAGTCTATAAATCCATCGTAATAATCTCTCTCTGCATATACCTAATGCCTAACACACACAAAAGGCACATTAGGATTAGAAGTTCACCTCCAAACTATGCACATAAATTTCTTGCTACAAAACAGACATTTATATTTTTATCTCACTCAAGATTATGTCATGCAGTCTGCATCCCTAAAATACAAAGATCAGAGAAAGGGCCATGCCATGCAGCTCAGATGGGGAAAGATGCCCAGAGACCTGCCGCCTGCTGCTCAGTGTGGGCCAGCTGTAGAAGCACAGAGCCCTTCTTGCCTCACAGCATGCATACCTCCATGCCATGTGGCACAGGAAGGAGATGGTGTCCATGGACCTGCTCACCACCATGCCACATGGGCAGGCTCTAGACATTTAGGGGCCAGCTTGCCTCTACAGCATAGGCAGACGGCACCCAGAAGCCTGCTGGCCAAGTGTCCAGCCTGCAGCGGGAACAGCCACAGTGTAAAAGTATGTGGTGGAGAGAAAGAGAAGCAGAACAATTTGAGCATCATGAAGAGATATGGAACTGGAGACACAAGGATGGAGAGGAATAGCCTGTTGTGAGTAGTCAGCCCTGTCACTGGGGCCGTGGTGAAGTCCTAGCCTGCATTGCTGCTGAGGGCCATGTACATGTCTCTGGCCATGCAGTGGCAGAGATGTCCATGACTCATATTGCCAAGAGAACAAGGAGACATCCCTGTTCTGAGCAGCAGCCTAAGACCACATAGATGTTCAAGGGTTGGGCAGAACTGGCCCCGCCCCTCACTGGTTGTGGCCTCTGAAGAGCTGGCCCCATCTCTCACCAGTAGCAGCCTCTGGAGAGCTGGCCCTGCACATCCCCCAGGCAACACAGTGAAGCTAGCCCTAGGGACAGAGGCCCAGATGTGCTGGCCCAGAAGGCATGAGGGGGGAGAGAGCTGACCCTGGCTCCTGCCAATGGTGGCATTTGGTGGCCTAGCCAGAGCGGTGCTGGAGAGCTCTTCCTGGTAGCATGGATGTGGGAGAGCTGGCTGGTTAACCAGCTCAGCTACCAATGAAGCCCAAATTCAGGGCTTTGAGTTGTCCACCCCAGCATCCAGTCATCTGTGAACTGCTGGAGTGCACAAGAGAGCTGTCCTGCTAATCCAAAGCTGCAGGACCTCCAGGACACAGAACAACGACAGGATAACGGGGAGGAGTCCCGTGAGGATCACTTATTGGTAGTGTGGCGGAAGCCAGAAACCTCAAAGCAGACCAACGAGTCATTGTAACGAACATTTACAAGTGCAGATGTATGGACAAAGGGATGCACTGTGTGACAACCTGTAACTACAGCTTCCACAATGAGATCTTTCCAGACTTTGTTTGATTTTGGTGTTTGTTTGTTTGTTTGTGTGGTTTTTATTTTCTTTTGGTGGGGGAAGTTTACAGGATTGGAGGGCAGATAGGAAGGGAGAGGGAAATGAGCAGGACTGAGGTACATGATGTGAAACTCACAAAGAATCAATACAAATTTTAAAAACATATTGAAAAAGATAAAACATGTTGCTTTTTAAAGATTGCCTGGAGAAAAGGCATCAGAGTGACTAAAAGGAGACTTAAAGTGATGGGAGCAGCCAAGCTCAAGCGTGAGTAATGAACTGATGGTTCATAAGCTGTGCTGAAGACCTTTAAAGCTGCCTCTTGACAATCAACGGCATAAAATTAGTCTTAAAGCATCTTCAAATAAACATACGCCAAATGTGGACTCTACGACATCACTTCGTGCAGTCAAAACCGTGCAGTCAAAACGCTGGCAGCTAAGGCATCGATGTACTCACAGCTATTTTGTCTGTCAGGCAAAAAGTGCTCCCCAGAGATTGTGGGGTAATGTGTGGTTCCTGCCTGACACCCTCAGGCATCTGATTTCTGAACTCTCTGAAATATCCCTCAGAGCGGCTTCATGTGAAATACTGTAACTGTGCTGACGGGCCCAGGTTGATTCTTCAAATAGTTTGAGAAGCTTTAAACTAATCTTTACAGAATTAACATAGTATATAATAATAATATAAATTAACTATTTGCAGCCTTCTTGCCAATCATTAGCTTAGCCTTTGATAGTATCACACCCTCTGGGAAACAATTTTTTAGTAGTTTTTTTTTTTTTGGGGGGGTCTATAAACTGTCATTTATATCTTATCATAATCCTGGTGGTACATGCTGCTATTAGCCTGCATTACTTTAATTGACAGGTAAAACAGTATGTTTTTATTATGTCCAACATGATGTTTTGATTATTCTCAGTTTTTAAGGTGAAGCCAGAGAGGTTGAATGAGTCATCCAAGGTCACACAGGTCACAAGAAAGGAAAGGGGGATTGAATTGTTTATGTTAGATAGTCTTCGAAAAATGCTGGCAGTGTGCAAAACCTTGAGGTCATATCATCAGTAATTATGAAAAGTAAAGTGATGGTAATTTACCTTATATTTTGCAAATTCTCTTTTAATAAGGTGCTTCATACTTAAAATGCACTAGTTCACTCTTCCTAGGGCCTGTGCTGTAGATACTGTCATAGTCATTTGCGCAGTGAGAGATAGGAAAGAAAGTGCAGAACTGTGATTTGAGTTATTTATCTTGCCTCAAAGCGCAAACACTCACTGTCATCTGATGCCTAGATTTACCACCTATTATTTTAATTGTGGAAAGCAAATGGAATATATTCTTATTTGTTTTTATTCCCATTATCAAAATATCTGGCACAAACTAAGAAAAGAGGTCTTTATTTCAGTGCACTGTTTTAGAAGATTCTGACCACAAAGTTTAGTACATTTGGCCTCAAGTCCTTAAACAGAACATCATGGAAGAGAAATCACATGGTGGAAAAGTTCTTTGCCTGATGATACATGACAAGAGGCAGAGAAAAAGAGCCAAGGACAAGACCTAGCCCCAGTGACTTGCTTTATCTTGCTAGGAACCACCATCTGGAGTTTCCTGAACCTACTAAAATATTGCTAGCTATGAGCCAGACATTTCACACATAATCCTCTGAAAGACACTTCATATCCAATATAGAGCACATTAGAAATAAATTAGGCATTCATTCTAGGGAATATTCTACAGTGTATATACAATAACTTTACTGTCATTGAGACCACGAAAAGATAGTTAAGTTAAATACTGAGTCTTCACTTATGGGTGCAAATCTTCTATAATAAAGTGTATTCTCTCCTTCTAATTAGTGCTAAAATCAGTATTCCTAGTAGCAACTATTAGTGGAAGCTTCAAAAATATATACTTTTCCAGATTCATTCTTTTTTGAATATTATAATTAAGAGCTGGAGAAAAGTTTCAGCAGTTAAGTGGGATTTTTTTAATAAACTGTTTATACATTTTTTTTTCAATTGCCACATATGTGGTTTCAAGTTTGTCACTTGTCTTTTAAACATTATACATATGTTTTATTCTTATTTACATGTTATTTTAAGTACAAAAATACATCAAAGTGAATAATGTAGAAATTATGGAATAAAGAATAAAATTAAATCACACCATTAAGAGAAATACTGGAACACATAGAGAAATACATTTGCAATTTAGACATTCATACCTATATTAAAATGGATAGACTTGCCTTAAGGCAGTATAATATTTGTAACATCCACTGAACTAACATATGAAGTATCTTTTAATGCTGATATACTTCATTTATAGTATAATTCTAAATGACTACCCGAAAGTCCATAGTAAATCAATTTATGTCAAATGTCTCTTCTTCCCATTGATCAGTTAATGTTACAATAATGGAAATGAAGAGGCCAGTTCTAAGAAACAAAATTCTCCAAACTTAATCTAAAAATGTAGAGTATGCCTAGCTCAAATGCTTTTAATATATGATTTAAAACAGTTGTCCTGACCTATAATGTTTTCCCCTTAACTTAACATAATCGGGTATGATGCTTTCCATTATTGAAGACGATTCATTCTACACCCATGACATGTCATCAAATATCAGTTCATTTTGTCAACAAGAGTTGATTTCTGATTTCTCAAAGGTATTCTCTTGGTCTTTACATCTGTTTTTATGTCCCTTTGCATGTTTTTTTCTACTCTTTGAAAATTTGCCACATAGTCCAGATATCTTTCCGATTCTTAATTTTCATTGAATTTTTCCTTTTTTGTTTTCTTGGTTTTTCAAGACAGGATTTCTCTGTGTAACTTTCACTGGTCTGGACTCACTTTGTAGACCAGGCTGGCCTGGAACTCACAGAGATCCACCTGCCTCTGCCTCCTAAGTGCTGGGATTATAGACGTGTGCCATCATGCTCAGTAAATTTTTTTTT
>REGO01000160.1:727615-778282 GCA_010120015.1 Rhombomys opimus | reverse complement strand
GATCAGCCTGTGGAACTGATGGGGACAGGCAGGCTGGCGGCTCCAGCCCGGGACCCAAAGTCCGCGTCACCCAGGGACTCTTCCGGGTTCTGGCTGGGCAGCCGAGAGTGGACCCGACCGATTCCCAGGCCGTGGGAGCCTCCCCTCACCTGGGAAACACGACCGCTGTGGTTTCGGGGCCCAGAGTTCAGTCTCCTGGTCGCTGCACGGAGAGTGCTGTCCTGCTTCTTATACAAGGTGCTCTCCCGGCGCCGCCATCTTGGCTCCCCCCCTGCTCAGTAAATTTTTAAGTGTTCAAAAATATTTAAGTTTAAATGGACTAAGTCACCTTTCTCTTTCTGAATGTTGCTTTAGTACACTGCTTAGACATCAGCATTCTAGAATTAAATCTGAATGAATTTTCTTCTCTGGTCTCTACAGCTTAATTTCATTTAAATTATTCTCCCTATCAAATATAATTTTATGCTAAAAGTTGAGAGGTTATCCGGGCTTTATTGCATGCTCTCTAACTTGCTATTATTTTACATCCTCTTCCAGTCTCTGCAGGTACCCTCTTATGAGTGGCATACACATAAATAAAAATAAATATTAAAATATGAAAATGAAAATATTGTTGGTCTGGGTAGTGGTTCAGTGGTAAAAGCACTGGCTACTCTTTCAGAGGACATGGGTTCAATTCTGTCACCCACATAAGGGCTTATAACCATCTGAAACTCCAATTCTAAGAAATTTAACAGACTCCTCTAGCATCTGTAGATATCATACATGCACATGAAGCAAAGACATATATGCAGGCAAAATATCCATATCAGAGATGAGATTTGGAGGAGCTACCACCCTGTTTCCCATTGCTGTTGTACTGTTTTACCTTCTGCCCAGTGTTTTCCCAGGGTTCTGGCTTCTCTGTTCACTGCCAGCATTTACACTTGTTTTCCATTGCACCTTTGCTCTTTTCATAGTAGCCTTACTAGTATGTTTGAGGTGAAATCTCATTCTGACTTTAGAGTTATACTTTAGTATCTTCACTAGCCATTTGTACATTATCTTTGAACAATGTTTATTCAAGACAGTGTTTTTTAATCTAGTTAATTTTGACTGAGGAGTTATTGGAGTCTTTTTCTATATTTGTGCTGTGTTTTCAAAACTCAGAACATGCTTAAATGGTTTTATATTTCCAGCTCAATTTCTCATAAAGACTTTAATGTTTATAGTATTCAGTACATTGGCTGAACATGATTAATAACTTTTAGCAGAAAGAAAACATTTGTATTTATTAACATATAAAAAGGAGAGAGTCAAGCTTGAAATTCTCAGTAAGAACAATGTCTCAATTTGCCTCGCCAGAGATCCCTAAATACTGTGTATTGTTGAGGGTCCAAGGTCACCCAATGTCACTCACATATCTAAAAATAGATGTTTTGTTATTTTATAAAAGAAAACTAATTCATAAACAGAAATATCACCTTATAATAATAGATAAATGTAAAAATTGCGTTGTTATTAGTATCAATTTAAATACAACCTGCTTTTATTCTCACGTAATCATGGTCTTAGATAAATTGTAAGACTGCTGAATCCAGGAAGAAAAGGTACCTCGCCCTTTTGAGTATGAGTTTTAGCTTCTGTTAACCATGCCAGGGCAGGGACATTTTCCAGGGAATTCCTCAACACTGAGCACACACGGTGTTACGTTCCAAAGATGCTCATCTTCACAGCTGCTGACGTGAACATGTGCTGCTCTTTCTGGCTCCCCAATACATAGCAAATGTAGATAAGAGGCACAGAGACTGAAATGCTTACAGCCACGGTTTAATATAGCACAGTCTTCAGATTAACATGCAGGTAAAATGAAAGATGGATTTTTACTATTGGGCAGATTCTTGCAATTATGAAAGAAAAAAAAAATCTAAGAAAAAGAAAATATAGGATCCCGATTGTAGAGATTTCATAGAGTGCATCGTAACAATAAATAGATAGTAAGGTAGAGATACTTCCCTGAAAGCCAGGGCAGGGGAATTCAGTGAGTGTGATCTCCAAATCCACTTTAAGGGCATAGATGTAGTGACCAGACTTTTTCCCATGAGGTCCCATTCCTTTAAGACTCCATAACCTTGCAACATTGCCAAGCACTGTGGACCAAGCCTTCGACAGCTGGACTGAGGGAAACATCTGTGTCCATGTCACTTTTCCATTTTTACTTTTTCGAAATCCCTCAAAGACAACTTTATTTTTTTATTAAATTTTATTTGTTTTTTTTATTCACTCGACATCCTGATTGTACCCTGATCCCACCTTACCTCTCAGACCCATCCTCCTTCCCCCTCCCCACTCCTCTATTTCTCATCAAATCACGTAGGGACTGAGTATTTCCTCTTCCCCTGTGGCTTTCCAAGACAACTCCTCCAGTGAAAGTGATCAAAGGGTTCCAGGGAAGTCTGTGTCACAGGCATTCCCTGCTTTCCTTACTTGAGGACCCATATAAAGCCTAAGTTGCCTATTGGCTACATTTTGTAGGGTCATCTAGGTCCAGTGCATGCATGGTACTTTGTTGATGCTTCAGCCTCAACAACACCTTCTGGACCATAGTTAGTTGGGTTTGTTGGCCTTCTTATGAAGCTCTTGTCATCTCCAGGTCCTTAAGACTTCCTACACAACACCCAATGTTTGGCTGTGAATCTCAGTATCTGTTTTGAGGCATTGCTGCATAGGGCCTCTCAGATGACAACTCTGACAGGCTACTGTCTGCAGTCTTAGCCAAGTATTATTCATAGTGTCAGGGGTTGGCACTCGCCCAAAGAGAGAGTCTTTGGCTGGGCCAGGCATTGGTTGGGCATTCCCTCAATCTCTTCTCCATCTTTATCCCTGCACATCTTTATAGGCAGGTTAAAATTTGGGTCAAAGGTTTTGTGGGTGGTTTGGTGTTTCCCTCCCTCTACCAATGGACTTGTCTAGTTAGAGGATGTCCTTTTCCATATCTGTGGCCTCTGCTACTAGAGCCTATGCTTGAGTCCCTCTCATATCCTTCAGGAGCCTATGCTGACATCAGACACCAGCTTGTCACAGAGATACCCTCACCCTTGGTTTCTCTTTTTCTTTGCAAGACTTTGTCCTCTAGCCCCTGCTCTCTCCAGGTCTGATCTTCACCCTTACTTCTCTCTGCACTTTCTCTCCTACCTTGTTCCCTCTCTTCAACCATTACTTCTATTTTATTTCTTCTTCCAAGTGAGATTTATGCATCCTCCATTGGAGCCTCTATGTTACTTATCTTCTTTGGGTCTATGCCTTGTAGTATGCCTCTCCTATACTATATGGCTAAAATTCACTTCTAAGTGAGTCCATACCGTCTGTGATTTTCTGGGTCTGGGTTACCTCACTCAGGATGATCTTTTCTAGTTCCGTCCATTTGCCTGCAAATTTCATGATTTCTTTGTTTTTAATAGCTGAGTAGTATTCCATTGTGGAAATCTGCCACAGTTTCTTCAATTGAGGAATATCTAGTTTGTTTCCAGATTCTGGTTATTATGAATAAAGCTGCGATAAACATAGTTGAGTAAGTGTCCTTGTTGTGGTAGAGTGTCTTTTGGGTATATACCCAGGAGTGGTATAACTGGGTCTTGAGGAAGAGCTATTCCCAATTTTCTGAGAAAGCACCAGATTGATTTTCAGAGAGGTTGCACAAGTTTACACTCACACCAGCAATGGAGGAGGGTTCTCCTTTCTCCACATCCTTGCCAGCATGTGTTGTCCCTTGAGTTTTTTTATCTCAGCCATTCTGACTGGTGTAATATAGAATCTCAGATTCATTTTGATTTGTATTTCCCTGATGACTAAGGACATTGAACATTTCTTTAAGTTCTTCATGGCCATTTCAGATTACTCTTTTGAGAATTCTCTGTTTGGTTTTTTTTGCCCCATTTTTAATTGGGTTATTTTGTTTATTAGTGTTTGGTTTCTTGAGTTCATTATATATTTTCAATATTAGCTCTTTGTCAGATGTAGGATTGGTGACGATATTTTTTCCAGTCTGCACACTGGCATTTCCTTGTTTCATTTAACTTATTTTAAAGTTTTAAAGTTTCATTTAACTTATCAGCATTTTTTTTCTCCAAGGGAAATGTATCTCTAAATGAGTGGTTCTGGAACTGCATGAACATCAGACTCCCGTAGCAGTCATGTTTCTATGCACTGGAGAGCTCAGCTGGATCTTGTCTAATTCAGTCATTTCTGGGGTGGGAGCTGAGCCATCATGAACATCGCAGTTTTATGCTGCTATAGCTAGTTCAACAGGCATATTTGGAAAACCAAGTTTCTCAATTTAGGTAGTTTACTTCATTGACTGAATAGTTACTTGCTTGGTTGACGTGTTTTTTGAATGGTGTTGAGTGTCTTGTGTTTTGTAGCCAAAGGTGCACAGCATTGAGTGATATTTGAGTGACTAGCAGTGATTCTGAGAGGACAAGGTGATTGTGTAATAATTACATAGCTTTTTGGTCAATACTGATAGCTTTTAAACTGTGTTGAAATGTGAACTGAAATTATCAGTGCAAGTCCAAAGCAAAACAGTTGCTCGTTGGTTTAGCATTTTCCTTATTTGGACTACATGCTGGGTATTGTTCAAGGATGTAAAAACAAAAAGGCATAGTGTGTAAATGCTGCTGGCAGAGTAATTCCTGGTCTGTGTGTAAAAGGGCCGCTGTCATAGTAAGCTTTTATTGCCACTTTGACACACAGGGGAAGACAGACATTAAACTAAAGAGTTGCCTCCAGCAGATTAACCCTTGGGAGTGCCCATAAGGCATTTTGTTTGTTTGTTTAGTCATTGATGTGTCAGGGCCCGCTGACTACAACACTATCCCAAGGCAGGTGGGCCTGGGCTGAATAAGAAAGTAGGCTGAGCAAGCAGTGTTCTCTATTGTCTGTATTTCATGGCTGTCTCTGAGTTCCTGCCATAATCCTCCTGTCCTGGCTTCCCTTAGTGATGGACCTTAACTTGAAGGCCAAATAAATCCTTTCATCTCAAGCTGCTTTGGGTCATGGTGTTTTTCACAGCAACAGAAAACACATTGTTGATTTGCATGATTATCAATGTTCTGTTGGACTCATGCACAGCACATCATGGAGCTATGGATTCCAGGCACTTAATACTCATAATTTTTCCTTACATAGACATTTCTTGGTATTTCCATTGGTAGTGTAGCAGAAAAACACATATCTCGTCGTGTCTCATATCAAACATGAGGGCTTTGTAGTTGCACTTGCTCTGGGCTTCCACTACGGTAATAGCAAAGAGAATAAACTCCAACACAATGGGGAATGATTCAAAGTACAGACCTGGTGATATCAGGAGACCAGACTATCTTACCAAAGAAAAATACAAACATGTGCTCAAAAAGTCTTTGTTGAATGTAGCCAGACACCTTGAGAAAAGCAATGGACGATACCTAAGTGTATGATCTTCTTTTACCCACTTAAATTAACCTTCATTTTGAGGAAACCACGTGTGCTTCTTTTCTTAAATTGTAGGGTTTTTTTTTTACTGTTTATGATTCCTGTTTTCAGATATAAAATCTATTTTAATAAGTGTGGAGGACAAGAAGAGTCTATTATATTAACAGAGGCATTTGCTATTCCTGTTTACCCTTTCTTTTAGTATATTTATTCCTAGGTGGGAATATTTGATCTTTATTTCTTTTTTATTTTTTATTAATCACAATTTATTCATTTTGTATCCCAGATGTAGCCCCCTTCCTCACCCCTCCTAATTTAACCCACCATCTTTCATCTCCTCCCATGTGCTTCCTAAAATCCACTGATAGGGGAGGTCCTCCTCCCCTTCCCTTTGACCCTAGCCTATCAGGTCTCATCAAGACTGGCTGCATTGTCTTCATCTATGGTCTGGCAGGGCTGGATCTCCCTCAAGGGAAGATGATCAAAGAACCAGCCACTGAGTTCATGTGTGAGACAGTCCCTGTACCCCTTACTAGGACACCCACTTGGAGACTGAGCTGCCATGGGCTATATATGTGCAGCGTTCTAGGTTATCTCCATGGATGGTCCTGGGTTGGAGTATCAGTCTCAGAAAAGACCCCTGGGCCCATATATTTTCGTTCTGTTGCTCTCCTTGTGGACTTTCTGCCCCCTCCAGGTCTTTCTATCTCCCCCTTCTTTCATAAGATTCTCTGCATTCTGTCCAAAATTTGGCCTTGGTACCCTGCTGCATAGAGTCTTTAAGAGGCCCTCTGTGGTAGGCTCCTGTCCTGTTCCCTGTTTTCTCCCTCTTCCTATGTCCATCTCCTTTGCCTTTCTGAGTGAGGATTGATCATCGTACCCAGTGTCCTCCTCCTTGATTACCTTCTTTAGGTGTACAGATTTTAGTATGTTTAGCCTATATTCCATGTCTAATATCCACTTATAAATGAGTATATACTGTGTGTGTCTTTCTGCTTGTGGGATACCTCACTCAGGATGATCCTTTCTAGTTCCATCCATTTCCCTGCAAATTTCATTATTTCATTGCTTTTAATTGCTAAGTGACTATTCCATTGTGTAAAAGTACCTCAAATTCTGTATCCATTCCTCAGTTGAGGGACATCTGGGTTGTTTCCAGATTCTGACTATAACAAATAAAGCTGCAATGAACATGGTTGAGCAAATGTCCTTGTTGTATACTTGAGCATGTTTGGATATATGCTTAGGAGTAGTATAGCTGGATTTTTAGGAAGCACTATTCCTAATTGTCTGAGAAAGCAGAACATTGATTTCCAAAGTGTTTGTACAAGTTTACATTCCTGCCAGCAATGAAAGAGTATTGCCCTTTCTCCACATCCTCTCCAGCATGTGTTGTCACTTGAGTTTTTGATCTTAGCCATTCTGATGGGTATAAGGTGAAATCTTAGGGTTGTTTTGATTTGCATCTCCTTGATGGCTAAGGACATTGAGCATTTCTTTAAGTGTTTCTCTGCCATTCTATATTCCTCTAAAGAAAATTCTGTTTAGCTCTGTACCTCATTTTTAATTGGATTGCTTTATTTCTTGCTTTTTAAATTCTTTAGTTCTTCATATATTCTGGATATTAGCCCTCTGTCTGATATAGGGTTGGTGAAGATCCTTTCCCAACCTGTAGACTGATCCTTTGCTATTCTTTTAGGAGTCAGCTTCCACCTGGATCCCTTCTGTCTTCTGAGCATTGTTTAGGTCCTATTCTTGAGCTGTGTGAATATAACAGAGTCCTATGAAAGAGCCCCCACATACTTTGCCTCCTCTACCAACTTATCTTTATGCTTATCACAGATCCTTCCTCTAGGCCCAAGCTCAGAGCTCTGTTTATTAGTCAATACAATTTATTTTTATTGTTAAGGTCTGTATCCCATTTTTAATTGGATTACTTAATTTGTTGCTTTTTAATTTCTTGAGTTCTTTATATATTCTGGATATTAGCCCTCTGTCAGATATAGGGTCAATGAAGATCCTTTCCCAGTTTGTAGGCTGTCGTTTTATTCTGATGACAGTGTCCTTTGCTTTACAGAAGCTCTTCAGTTTCATGAGGTCCCATTTATTAATTGTTGATCTTAGAGTCTATACTGTGGGTGTTCTGTTTGGAAAGTAGTCTCCTGTGCCAATGAGTTCAAGGCTCCTCACCAATTTTTCTTCTAACAGATTTAGTGTGTTTGGTTTCATGTTAAGGTCTTTGATCCACTTGGACTTTAGTTTTGTACAGGGTGGTAAATATGGATCTATTTGCATTTTTCTACATGTAGATATCCAGTTAGACCAGTACCATTTGTTGAAGATGCTCTCTTTTTTCCATTGTATGGTTTAAGCATTTTTGTCAAAATTAAAGTATCCATAGTTGTGTGGGTTTATTTTTGGGTCTTCTATTCAATTCCATCAATCCATCATTCTTTTTCTATGCCAATCCCATGACGTTTTTATTACTATTGCTCTGTAGTACAGCTTCAGATCAAGGATGGAGATATCTCTAGATGATCTGTTGTTGTACAAGATTATTTTAGCAATTCTGGGTGTTTTTGTTTTGTTTTGTTTATCCATATGAAGTTGAGAATTGTTCTTTCAAGGTCTATAAAGAATTGGTTTGGTATTTTGATGAGAATTGTCTTGAATCTGTAAGATTGCTTTTGGCAGAATGGCCATTTTCACTATGTTAATCCTACCTATCCATGAACCTATCCATCTTCTGATATTTTCTTCAATTTATTTCTTCAGGGACTTGAAATTTTTTTGAACAGGTCTTTCACTTGCTTGGTTAGAGTCACCCCAACGTACTTTATGTTATTAGTGGCTATTGTGAATGGTGTAGTTTCCCTAATTTGTTTCTCAGCCCTTTTGTATTTCCTATACAGGAGGGCTACTGATTTTTTTTAAGTTAATTTTGTATCCAGCCACTTTGTTGAAGGTGTTTATCAGCTGAAGGAGTTTTCTGGTTCAATTTTTGGGGTCACTCATGTATACAATTATATCATCTGCAAATAGTGATATTTTGACTTCTTTCTTTCCGATTTTTATCACCTTGATCTCCTTTAATTGTCTTATTTTTTCTAGCTAGGATTTCAAGTACTATGTTGAAGAGATATAGAGAGAGTGGGCAGCCTTCCATTGTCCCTGATTTCAGTGGGATTGATTTAAGTTTCTCTCCATTAAGTTTGATGTTGGCTATAGTCTTGTGTATAGTGTCTTTACTATGTATAGGTATGTGCGTTGTATCCCTGATCTCTCCAAGACTTTAAACATGAATGGGTATTGGATTTTGTCAAATGATTTTTAGGCATCTAAGGAAATGATCATATGGTTTTTCTCCTTCAGTTTGTTTATATGGTGGATTACATTGATGGATTTCCATATATTGAACCACCTCTGCATCCCTGAGATTAAGTCTACTTGGTCATGTTGGATGATATCTTTTATGTGTTCTTGAATTTGGTTTGGAAGTATTTCATTGAGTATTTTTGCATTGATGTGCATAAGAGAGATAGGTCTGAAGTTCTCCTTTTTTATTGGGTCTTTGTGTGGTTTAGATAACAAGCTGACTGTGGCTTCATTGAATGAGTTTGGTAATGTTCCTTCTGCTTCTATTTTTTGGAATAATTTATAGAGAAATGGAGACAGCTCTTCTTTGAAGGTCTGATAGAATTCTGTGCTGAAACTATTTGGCCCTGGGATTTTTTTGGAAGGTATTTGATGTCTTCTTATGTTTTCTTGGGGTATATAAGACCATTTAACCTATTTACCTGATCTTGATTTAATTTTGGTAAATGGCATCTATCAAGAAAATTGTCAATTTCATTTAGATTTTAAATTTTGTGGCATTTGGCTTTTGTAGTAAGACCTAATGATTGTTTGGATTTCCTCAGTGTCTGTTGTCATGTCCTCCTTTTCATTTCTGATTTTTCTGATTTGGATAGTTTCTCTCTGCCTTTTAGTTAGTTTGGCTAAGGCATTGCTATCTTGTTGATTTTCTCAAAGAACCAGCTCTTAGTCTCATAGATTCTTTGAATTGTATTCTTTGTTTCTAATTCTTAGATTTCAGCTCTGAGTTTGATTTTTTTTCCAGTCCTTTATTACTCTTGGGTGTGTCTGCTAGGTTTTCTTCTGGGCTTTTAGATGTGCCATTAAGTTGCCTGTATAAGACATCTCAAACTTCTTTCTGGAGGCGCTTAGTGCTATGAATTTTCCTCAGCACTTTCTTCATTGTGTCCCATAAGTTTGGCTAAGTTGTGCCTTCATTGTAATTGAATTTTAGGAAGTCTCTAATTTCTTTTTTCATTTCTTCCCTGATCAAGCTGTCATTGAGTAGAGAGTTCTTTAGTTTCCATTTGTATGTAGGCTTTTGTTATTTTTGCTGTTGTTGAGGTCTAGTGTTAGGCCATAGTGGTCTGATAGGATACAAGGGATTATTTCAGTCTTCTTGTATATGTTGAAGCTTGCTTTGTGCCCAACAATATGGTCAATTTTTGAGAAGGGTCCATGAGTTGCTGAAAAGAAGGTATACTCTTTTGTGTTTGGGTGAAAAGTTCTATAGACATCTATTAGGTCCATTTGATTTAGGACTTCTGTAAGTGTTATGATTTCCCTATATAGCTTCTGTCTAGATGATCTGTCCCTTGGTGAGAATGGAGTGTTGAAGCTTGTGCAATCAATGTGTGATTTATGCTTTAATAATGTTTTATTTACAATTTCAGGTGCTCTTGTATTTGGGGTATAGATGTTCAGGATTGTGTTGTCCTTCTGGTGGCTTTTTCCTTTGATGAGAATAAAGTGCTCCTCTATATTTTTTTTTAAATTTTGGTTGAAAGTCTGTTTTATTAGATATTAGGATAGCTACCCCAGGGTGTTTTCTGGTCCATTTGCTTGAAAAACATTTTATCAACCCTTTACTCTGAGGTAGTTTTGATCTTTGTTGCAGAGGTGTGTTTCTTGGATGCAGCAGAATGTTGGATCCTGTTTCTACAACCATTCTGTTAGTCTGTGACTTCTTATTGGAGAGTTGAGTCCATTGATGTTGATAGATAATAGTGACCAATGAATGTTAGTTCCTTTTATTGTGGAGTTGGTGGTAAGAGTGAGTTTGTGTGCTTGTTTTCTACTGATATTTTTGTTTTGAAGCTATCTATGTCCTTTGTTTTCTTAGCTAAAGCTGATTTCATTAGATTGGAGTTGTCATTCTAGTATCTTCTGTAGAGCTGGGTTGCTGTGTAGATATTAAGTTTAGTTTTGTCATGCAATATTTTGTTTTCTCCATCTATGTTGATTGAAAGCTTTGCTGGGTATAGTACTCTGGGCTGGCATCTGTGGTCTCTTAGAGTCTATTTGACATCTGTTCAGGCCCTTCTGACTTTCATAGTTTATGTTAAGAAGTCTGGTTTGATTATATAGGTGTACCATTAAATGTTACTTGGCCTTTTTCCCTTGCTGTTTTAATATTTTTTCTTTGTTCTGTAGATTTAGTGTTTTGATTATTTTGTGACTTGAAAAGTTTCTTTTCTGATCTTGTCTATTTGGTGTTCTGTAGGCATCTCATATATTGGGAAATTTTTCTTCAAGTTGGGGAAATTTTCTTCTATGATTTTCTTGAAAATATTTTCCAGACCTTGGATCCTGGAATCATCTTTTTCATCTATTTCTATTATTCTTAAACTTCGTCTTTTCATGGCGTTTTTTATTTCTTGGATGTGTTGTATTTGGAACTTTTCCAATTTTAATTTTTCTTTGATAGATGCATCAATTTCTGCAATTGTATCTTCAGCACCTGAGATTCCTTCTTCCATCTCTTGTATTCTGTTGGTGATGCTTACCTTTGTAGTTCCTGATTTCTTCTCTAAGTTCTGCAGCCCCAGGGTTTTCTCTGCTTGTGTTTTCTTTATTGATTCTAATTCTGTTTTCATGTCTTGCACCATTTCCTTCATCTGTTTGAATGTGCACTCCTGTATTTTCCTGATGGCCTCTTTATTTTATTTTTTTCATTACTTCTCTATATGCCACTGCTTGTGCCTCTATTTTTTTGGCTGTATTTTTCTGTATTTCTTTGAGAGCATTGTTGGTTTCCTCTCTATATGCCTCTATTTGTGCCTCTACATGTTTCTCTATTTATTTGGCTGTTTTGCCTGTATTTCTTTGAGAGCTTTGCTTTTTTCCTCCTTATGTGCCTCTAATAACTGGATAAGCATAAATTTGAGATCATTTTCCTGTGTTTCTGATGAATCATCATATGCATTGATTTTGGGGGTTGCTGGTGAAGTCATGGTGTCCTGATTTTTGTTGGATGTGGTGTTATGCTTACCTCTAGCTATCTGCTTATCCTTAACTTTTGCTGTTTGTTCCTGGAGTCTGTACTTAAGACTAGGTTCTTCTGTCTCTGGTGTCTGTTGTATTCTTCAGGAAGATGAGAGAGATCCACTCATTTGAAAGTGGATGCTGGTGTTTCAGCTGTTGCTGAGGGAGAAAGTTTGCAGGCACATGTGCACAAGAGTGGGCAAGTGTGTTGAAGGACAGGGTGCTAGAGCATGTAGATGCCTGGAATGTGGAACTTAAGTGCAGGAGGGGGTGCGGGTGATGGCACTGTTAGCAGGCATAATGTACATGTGCAGGTGCTTGAATACCTCAGTGCCCTACAGGCCTGTTGTACTGTTCTCCTGATATTCAGATCTGTCTGGGCTCCAGGAATTGTTTGCCTAGATTCCACTGGGATACCCACAAAACAGGGGCTTCAACTTTGAGAATGCTGTCCCAACCATCCCTATGTTGCCCACAGTGGGGATGTGGATGGGAGGGATCTGATGTCTGTCTGCTAGTGTAGAGGGACCCTGGATCTGGGGCTCTGCATGCACTCTTTTGAAGGGGCACTCACAAGCTCACAGGCCTATTCAGAAAGCACAGGGTTTCCCCCTGTTCTCTACTCTCATATTTGGGCCTACAGGGACAAATGAGAGTGTAGGAGATCTGTCAACTCAGTGGTGTCCTCTGTTTGGCTGCAGGGCAGGGAGACCAGTACTTGGGTTAGTCACCTCTGCTCTATCAGTCACTGAGCATGGAGGCTCCTGATCAGGCTAGGGCTAGGGACCATCCTGCTGCTGCTGCTGCTGCTGCAGACCTGGGAGGCCCTTACAGCTGCCACCCACAGACCTGTTTTGCCAGCCTCAGCTGTTTTATTCACTGAGCACAAAGGCTTATGCTGGGGCAGTCACTGCAGCCTCAGCCCAGCAGGGAGGCAAGGGAAAGTACAGGGGGTTGAATATTCTCTACTTTTAGTCCCCAGAGAAGTCTGCAGGTGACCTGGATCCAAAGGGTCCCAGCTCAATGGTTGTCCCCTCTCTCCCAGGAAGCCTCAATGTTAATGCTCTGGCTTCAGCTGCCCCTCCAGTTAGCAATTTTGGAGTTTCAGATCCTGTGCCCCTCAGATACTGTGCATGCTGGTTGCCGCCATCTTAGACTCCCCTAAATTTTAGTTCTTAATATGTTTTGATTTTTTTATATCTTTATTGATACTTTTTTTATTTACCTCTGGAGCAGTAACACAGTTGTTGAGAGTAAAGTTTCCAAGGCCATGATCAAACAAAATTCGTATTCTTGGCAAAGCAAACTTATGAAGCAAATGGCTTGTCATATTTTGAGTTATTTGGGGACCTAGAAATGCCTTTTCACTGTATCAGTCCATGAGATAAGTCCAGATTATTCATGTCCTTATTGTTGAAAATGGAATAGTTCTGTAGAAGAAAGGAATGTTCTGACAGATTTGGGTATCAATATGAGGAAAATATATCTTAGGTCTTGGGAAGGATAGATAGAGAAAATCATGTCTGTCTTGGTCTGGTCTGAAGGAAAATGAAAATTAAGATATTTAGTAGGCTTTGCTGAAGCTCACAATTTTCAACAATGAGACTAGTTGAACATGAGATCTCTCAGTATAGTAAATTTAATATGATTTGCCATAATAGATCCTCCAACAAAGAGAGGCAAGAATTTCTATCCCAGGAATAGAGTGTGGAGCTATCAGAGATTCTGTTTGTTGCTATTAGGCTGCACAGTTCAACAAGCTTTAAAGGTACTGTAAGTTTTCTAGTGTGGAGGCTTGGGCTTTCTTTACTTCCAGTTCCTAGAGCTGTACTTCCTTCCCCATTCCATGTGTGTACAGCAGAGAGCTAAGACTGCATGCCTTATACCATGCATAGAAAAGCTGAATTCAACTGAATCATTTGATTCAGGCAAATGAATTATAAAATTTTTCAAATATTACACAGTGCCTCTAAGGTATATTATGCTTAATATATTTAAAGAGAAACCTTGCAAACTTCTTGAATATATCATAGGTAACTTCATCTTGCTAATAATTCAAAGTGCAAAATAATGTCCTTTTATCTATTGCAATAGAGGCTTTTTCTAAAAGGCAATGTTATTAGGATGAGAAAGAAACAGGAGCTACCACAGGGCCTATGACAGTCTCAGACACCAGGATACGTATTTGTGAAAAACGCCTTGTTTGCTCATTTACATATGTCGCTTTCTCTATTTTTGTGACTCATTCTGACTCTAGAACCAAGACTTCTCTCCTTTTCCCAACTCCCAGATCCCTGGCTCTGAAATCTCTTTAGTTGGTTCACCCTTCCAGGCAGAACCTGAATAGCCTGGACTTAATTACTTTTCTATTATTTTTGACAATTTGCAAAGCCATGACCAAACCATTAATAATATATATATAACACACATTATTTTAGAGTTCTCAAAACAAACAAACAAAATCAATAAGATTAGGAAAACAGAAAGGGAATAGATGATAGAGATAGATAGATAGATAGATAGATAGATAGATAGATAGATAGATAGATAGATAGATATGAGAGAGGGAAGGTGACAAACATATACATGAGTCAGGGAATTATGGGAACCAAGAGGTTCCATATCCCTTCATCTGAAAGCCAAACAACTAGGAAAGGCATCTGTAGTGTTAAGTGTGATTAAAGATTAGAGTGAGTCTCGCTTTGCCTCCACCCAAACTGTCAATGCAGTGGGTAGGATTTTCTTTATTTCTCTCCCTGTTTGTCCATTGTGTCCCCTAACTCACTGGATGAAGCTCCTCTTCTCTGGGGAGGAAAATCTACTTTGCTGAGTGCACCAATTCAAATACTATTCTAATACATAAACCTCTATGCAGACTTACCTGTGCCTTAGGTTTAATCAAATATTCAACCTTGACACATGAAATTAACCTTCAGATATATTGGACTTATAGAGTATTCTTTTCTGTCTTTTTATCATTTTATTATTATTAGTAGTAGTAGTAGTAGTATTTACAATTTATTCCCTTTGTATCCCTGTTGTAGCCCTCTCTCTCATTTCCTCCCTCTTTTTTCCCATCCTATCCCTCTCCCCTAGTCCACTGATAGTGGAGGTCTTCCTCCCCTATTTGTCTGACCCTGGCCTATCATGTCCCATCAGGACTGCCTAGATCCTCTTCTTCTGTGGGCTGGCAAGTTGCCCCACAAAGACGAAGCCATCAAGGATCAGGAAACCGAGTTCATGTCAGAGATTATCTCTGCTATTCTTATTACTACCCTTATGTATTCAGTCATTTTTATAGATTTGATTTAAAACATTTTTATTTGTCTTTCTTATGTGTGTTTCTATATGTATGTATGTGAATGTATGTGTATGTGTGGATGCATATATATGTCACTGTGTGCATGTGAAGGTCAAAAGACAACTTAAAGGGGCTTGCTTTATACTTCCAACATGTGAGGCCTGGCAACAGGAACCATCGCCTGCCAAAACTTTTTTTGAGTCCCAATTAAGTCATTTCTAACATCCGTGCATAAATACATTAATGATAGTTCTTCTGTGCAATTCAGTAATACAGAAACTAGAGCTGCATGTGATGTCCCAGGAATCATGAGAACATACAGCATTAAACACCTCCAATCTACACAAGGCATATATCATACACACTGTGTCTCAGGCTTTCTGAGGATGTGTTCACTGTTCTATCTTAAATAAAATCTATAATCAGATAGTAAAAGATGGAGTCGGCCTCCTATCATATCCAAGAGGTATTTTCTTTAGAAGTTGGCAATGAGAAGTACAGTGCCTCAAACTGGAGCAGTAAGGAGCCATTTCATAGTCACAGGGGGAAAAAAAACATAGTTAAGATAATCAATCCACAGAGCTACTGTTTGGATTCAAATCTTGACTTTATTTGCTATTTATAAACATTGAGAAATCTGGTTAATTAGTACGCTCCGGTTTCATTTAAGTTATGTATAAGTCTTAGAATGATGCCTGAGACAAAAATCAAAGCTGATTATTGTTAAACAGATGCTTTGCAAAGGTTTACTTAGGGAAGAAGTTATTCTCACTGGTATTTGGGCAATTGAAACAAAAATTGTTTTTTTCTATTACCCTCATTATATTTTAAAAAGTTGTTCATTAATTGTTTATTGTCTTGAATGAATTTTATTCTTAAAATGAATTGCACTCCAAAATATGATCATCCAAAAGTTGAAAAATAGTGTTGTTACAATTACCCTCAAAACCAGTGTCTGAGGAACAAAAACATAGCTGTTTTTTTTTTCAAGTTTCCATATTTATTATGCAGAAAATATGATGCTAGAAACAGAAAATAGGCATTTTATATTTGATATCATGGAAAACCGACCCAAGCTGGAGATATGGCTCAGATGGTAAAGTGCTTGCATTGTAAGAATTAGGACCTCAGTTTGATGCCCAGATAGATTTTTAAAAGGTGAGTGTAGAAGCACACTCTTATGAATCTAATGTGGGAGAGGTTAAGAGAATTAGAACTCCCAGCTCACTGGACAGTAGCTTTATCTTCCATGAAGAACATACATGTGCATTTTTTTCTGATATTTTTTCATTGTGTTTTTCTCAATGCTCTCATTTCTTTGAATTCTGAGCCACAGTCTGAGCCACTCTTAAACTTCTAGGAGATGGCTTCAGACTTCGAAGGCAGCAGGGAACTGAACCCTGGACTCTCAGATTCAGGTGCAGGAGCCTTACCAGTGGAGTTTTCCAAGCCTCCCAAATTAGACTAAGGATCATCAGAACACTAGGCCTCTGAGATGGTTTGTTTCATTTTGTGTTTAGTAAAGGCGCTTGTCACCAAGACTGGTGACCTGAGTTGATCCTTGGGACCCTCATCATTGGAGGGCAGAGTTGTCCATAGCTGTTTTTGAGTGGCGATAATGCTGCCTCTTTTCTCTATTCAACTGAAACAAACAAGTAGATGCAGTGATAATAAATTATTTAATACCTCAAATACCCAACATGTGGAAGTTCTATAGCGAGTAATAATTCTTCTTAATAAACATTTCTAAATCACAGACTACTATTTTAGAAGGAAGTAAAAATAATATGCCGTTTCTTTAGGCAAGACGATTTCTGAATGAACTCAGATTTTTGTTGTTTTATCTTAATATTAACATGTACAATGCATAAAATAAAAGTATTTTAGTTATTCCTTCAGAGAGAGGAGAAGAGAGAGAGGAGAGAATGTTTGTTGAGGTATAAACCTACTCTATAGCTTTTTGTTTCCGGCAGAGCTGAGTTCACCATTGTTTTGATGAAAGTTTGTTTATTTTTTTGGAAGCTGTTTCTTTATCTGAAGAAACAGATACAAGAAAGGTCCTTATTGGATAATAGCTGTAAACACAAAGGCAACCAGTAGACTGTTATAAACACTAATTTCTTCTCTTGGTCATGCATTTAAAATTTTTACTGTTTTATGATATATCTGAAAATCTTTCTGTCAACAACGAAAACAATTACAAAATGGTCATCCTTAAATTCTCTTGTCTCTTTGTTTAGTAACTCAGTAACCTTTGGTAACTGCTGGTGTTACTGGGGCCATATAACATAATATTCTGTCAAGCTATTTAATGTCTAATTAAGCTCCTTATCACACATATACATAGATTTCCACTCTGGACAGTTCCCCCATACTAATTCTCAAATTAGTAGATACAAAGAAAAAATATGTGATTATATAAATATAAATTAAGTATCTTCAAATTACAAATAACCTAAATTAGTTTATCTGATGTAGATTTAGAATGGTCTCATTTACATATGGGTACATATGCACTCTAAACAACAAATAGTTCTCTACAGCGGCCATTGATCGTTAACAGTGAGAATGAATTTTAAATATTTAATTTTTCAGATTTTAAATTATTTATGTTGAAATATGTGGTGCATCCAGTTAATCATCTTGCTTTAAATTTACCCTGGAAAGGGGCACAGTGGTGATGAGGGAGGGAGGGACTGGGAGGGAACGAGGGTTCGGGGCACGGCTAGGATACAGAATTAATAAAATGTAACTGATAAAAAATAAAAAAAATTAAATAAATAAAAAAAATAAATAAATTTACCCTGTCCTTAATATAGACTAAGGTAACAATAAATGTATCAGGAAATGCTTCACGCATTTTTACTATATGCAAATCAGATGCTATTTTAAGATGCTCTTATGAATAACTTAGAAATCTACATTAAAGTATCATATAATTAATACCACTATACTCAGTAAAATTTTTATAGTCTTTGCTGGGCAAATTAATTAAATATCTTATTCTTCAGTTTCCAGTGTGTTCAAAGAAAATTAATACAGCCAGACAGGCTATGCACTGAAGTCATATCTACTTCCAACAGTATGACTCAATATTTCCATTGTCAATTAATCACAGATTGCTCCTTTTATTAATATAAATATTGAATAGAAACAGTAATTACTCTTGGAGTGCTAAGTTCAATAAAACTTTTCTGCAGAGATGGAACTGTTCAGTACAGCTATAGACGCTCTTGAAATGTTACTAGTGTGGTGGAGGAAATGAATTCTTAAATTTATTTGAATTAACATTTATTAAAAATTTACAGTGCCACAGATCCAGAGTTACCAAGTAATAAACATGATTTTTTGAAAAAGAAAATTTTAAAAACAGTAGGATGAAAACTAAAGCCTAAAAATGATAGTTCGCGCAGAGGACTAAAAAGGAGCGATGTCCCCCTTTCTTTTCAGTCTCCGGCACACAGCTACTCCAGCTATGACTCTGGCAAAAACGAGAGCGTTGATCGAGGTGCCGAGGATCTGTCACTCAACAGGGGAGATGAAGACGAAGATGAGCATGATGAACACGAGGATTCTGAGAAGGTGAACGAGACAGATGGTGTGGAAGCAGAGAGGCTGAAAGCTTTCAATGTGAGTTCCCCACGTCGCGTGGCTGTGTTCTGACCACTTCACGTTCATGCTGTTGCTTGTTGGTCAATGTGAATATTTTAGGACCATCTTTGTTTAATTTTCAGAAGGATTTTAAAAGTACATGAAACACTCTTTGCCAAGCAGACACCAGAATTGCTGTTTTGTTTAGAATGTTAAAGCCAAGTGGGTGCTGAGGACTGGAGTTGTGTTGTGTGAGTATGCATGTCCACCTAGGTTGAAGGAGGCTCAGCTTAGTCCTCTGATGTGATGCCTGTCTGTCATCAGTTATTTCCTTTGCTTTCTTAATTGTGCATGACAAGAGAGCCAACTGTTTGTTCTCAGAGAGGAGTCCACTGTGCAGTGTGGCAATGTCTCAGTCCCATTTACCATTAAAAGCAAATGTAATGAGTGCTCAGCTGTCCTGATTCTACTGTTATTTTCTGATTTTTTTCATTCTTTTCTGTCTGTTCGTCTGTCTGCTTTCCTCTTTCTCTTCCTCTCCTTCTCCCTTTCTTGTTTTCTTTCTCTCTCTCTCTCTAAATATATATATTTATACTTAATTCAACCATTTAGAGAATCTTTAAAGAGTGTTTGCTTAAATTTTCTGGCTTTCCATTTGCAAAATTCTCCAGTGCATAAACCAGAAACAGAATTATTTTTTCCTCTCGGTAATCAAGACAGGAAGCTAGGAAGAGAAGAGAGCAGTCCTCCAAACCCTTCTCCTCTGTCTCCCTCTTGCCAACAGATGTTTGTCAGGCTGTTTGTAGATGAAAACTTGGACCGAATGGTCCCAATCTCTAAGCAGCCCAAAGAAAAGATCCAAGCTATCATTGACTCATGCAGGCGACAATTCCCTGAGTATCAAGAGCGTGCCAGAAAACGTATCCGTACTTACCTCAAGTCCTGCAGGCGGATGAAAAGAAGTGGTTTTGAGATGGTGAGTTATAAATTGAACACAGCCCTAGATTCCATCCAAACCCCACATGTAAACCATGGCACTATTTTGTTTCCATCTTAGCGTCTTTATGTTTATTTTTCCATAATGTCAGGTCAAAGGGGTTTTTTCATTTGCTCGTGTTTATTCCCCCTTTCTTTTTCATCTTCCCCAAGCATTTATTCCCTTTGTTTCTATATGCTAAGGGCTCTTCTTGGGAGACCAGTGCTCACAGAACCATGTGATCACCTTTTCGTAGACACGAAGGACAATACGAGAGAAAATCAGGGAGAAGCCAATCGTTGCACGCCATCTGTGTTTGTTTCCTTTCTGTCACTATTCAAGTGCATGTGAGGTTTATGAGTCTCGAAGGTACAACTGTTGCTTTTGGCATGTGAGAATGGCTCTTTTGAATGTAAGGAAATGGGCTCATCTGCTGTCTAACAAATAGAAAGCCTTGAAAACTAAGATGGGAATAAAAGTCCTTAGGTGAAAACTAAGCCCCCGTTCCCCTATATTAGCCTCATATCATGAATGAGGCCATTCTTTTTTTTTTTTCCTATTCTTTTGTGCTTCGTAGAAGATGAGTTTACCTGGCATTGATTACTTTGGGGTAGAAGCTGGAAATCAAAGTGTTGTGAATTTCTACTATTCTTTTATCTACATAAGTCCAACAAACATTGACAATGTATGCTTGATGTTTTTCATATTTCAAACTATGTATGTGCTTACACAAATGCTAGCTGCTTGCTTGCTTTCCGAAGTTATTGAAGTGCCAGGCTATGGTTCTACCTAGGGCACACGAGTAGTCAAGAAAATGTTCTACCACTGTGATACAACTCCTGCTGTAGAAGGATTTTAAACACTTTCTAAACATGTTTCCCCCTCATACATGAAAGGCTAAATAAAAGTCTGTATAACTAGTGCTTGTGATCTGACCTGGCTGTTTCTGTGTGATGGGCAGAAATTGCTAAAGATGAGAGAGGTTTCACCATATGGCTTTATACTTTGAATTTCATAGTGGTAAAATTCTACTAGGAAATGAACGACAGTGTAAGAAATCCCATCTTTTTTCAATTTTCATATTGCTCTATTCTCAGTTTTCATCATCTCCTAAGCGGAGATGGTCTTCCTTTACTGCAGAGTGCATGCTGAGGACCTGTGTAGGGGTTCTGCATTCACCACCTTCAGCTATCTCCTACCTGTGCTCAGCTTGCCCTCTGCAAAATACAATCACCCCATTTCCTAGCTCTGGGAGAGTTCCCATCTGCTAGCACAAACAATGTTTCCTTAGAAACCCCTGGAAGTCATTTCTGGCACAAAGTATGCCTTCAAATGACTTGAAATAAGGAAGCATTATTATATATTATGTATGAATTTGTCACCTGAGGAAAGGTTTTCTGTGCTGTTTTCATTTAGCAATTGCAGTGCCTTTCAAATACATATGCAGTTCTTATGATACTTATATTGAATTTAATAAGAAAAGTGGCAGAACTGAGCAGCTAGGTTTAGATCATATAAGTAATGTAGAGCAAGAGAGAACAAATGACTTGCCTGAAGAACACGAACCCATTTCCCTGTTATTGATTACCTAATCATGATCCACACACTAGGAGGCAGATATGGGACAACACTGATCTCACCTCACCACAGCCCTGGTTTTGACATCACATTCAAGGCCGCAGATGGTTAGTATAAGGTTCCAGTGGCTGGGCTGGAGAAATGGCCTTGACAAACAAAATTTCCATCTGCAACAAGTGTATTTTAGGTTATAGTGCACATATTTTCTTCTTTTAATAAAAATGAAGGCAGTAACATATATCAATATTATTTTGCTAGAATTTGATACTACTCATCATTCAATGAGAGAGATTCCATCCTTTAGTAAAATTCACCTTATTATTTTCATGGTATGTAGTTTTATATTAAGCATTTTTGAGAGGATGAATTCATCACAATTATATTTTCAAAAAATCTTTCTCAGACACTACATTATTTAAAAAAATCATTGTCATTTTATTAGGTGTATGTACTCACTTTAGCATAGATTTCAATTCTCTAGAAATTCTTCTGTTTATGAATGAGAAAAGTAGATTGATACAAAGTCAGCATGTTTTACAAACTAAACTTAAACACGCTACAAAGACTTTTCAAGCTGTAACATTTTCCATCTGCTCATGTGTCCATTTACTCAGTGTGTATCATATAAATTACACTGAAAAGGTAACAGCAAGAAATATGAGATGGTTCTGGTTTGTTGTCATTGAGGAAAGAGTATTTCTTGGTCATTATGCTTCATTGCGGTGACCCATTGTCTGACATGATGTGCTCAAATGCAAATGAGAGGGTCCTCTGTTACTCCATGAAAGATGTAGATGAAAATCAATATTGTAACATGCAATTTCTGTCCTCTTTGTGACTACATCTTCCCTAGTGTGGAATGCCTTCTTGGAAATAAGAAACTTACTCTTCAATAGGCATGCTTGAATGTTCTTTTCATGTTTTTTTATATGCATAGTTTCCTCACTATGGGATTATGAATAGGATTCCGTTCCTTTTTAATAGTTATCTCTGTATGACAAAGATAAAAAGGAAAGAAAGAAGAGGAGAAATCATGGCTAGGTTAGAATAATTAAAGCTAAACCACATATTCTCTTTTAGTTTTAAAATAACCACCTGGATTTTAACATTTAAAGCACTAAAACAAAATAATTTCTTCTGTCGTCATAGTTTCTGTAGGAGTATGTGAAGAAACTCAGTCATTTTCAGAATCAGTATATTTCATGTGCATCTTGTTCCCTAAGATATCATAAGTCAATAAGGAAATCAAGGCATTTTAAATACGTTTGTCAAAGGTAACTGTAAAGTGCAGGCTTATTTTGTAGGAGATTCTGTATCAATCAATCAGCTTAGGTCTCCTACCCAGGGTCGCTGAAACAAGAAGGCCTCAAAAGCAGAGAGACTCCAAACCTGCTGGACTGTGTGTTTTCTGTTGATTTTTTTGAAATTAAAATTAAGATTCCTGCTTTGTTCTCTATCACAATATATATAAATTATCACAACATATATGACACACATGTTGCTTTTCTGCCACCGTCTATATACACTCTGTCCCTGTTTAATGTTCATGTCAGTGTGTTGTCCACTGAATTTAATAAGAGTTACCTGCACGACTATGGAAGGCTCAACAATTATATGTGCAAGCAAGGAAAGCTTTCCAGTGGCCACACCATCGATGAATGGGACTGCCCCTTTCCCAGCAAGCATTATGTGACTATAGGTCCTCCATGAAGGGCAGGGCCGAACGAGCCCCCGCCTTGCCCATAATGGGATGCGGATGCATCTATTACGTAGGCCTCTTGCTGGTACCCGTGGAAGCTTTAATTCAACAGTCATGTCATATCCAGAAGACCTTTTTCCCTTACATTGTTTCAGCCACCTCTTTTTTAACGTTCTTCAAACCTTGGAGAGGGTGGCATTGATGTCCCATTTAGGTCCAAGCACTAGACAGTTTTTTGTCAGTACTTTCACCAACTATGAGTCTATGCAATAACTGCCATGCAGTGCCAACCTTTGGGTGTAAACCCAGATTTTTAGAAGAATGAAATACATTTAATTGGCTTCCTTGGACACATTCAACGAACATTATTTTACACACACACACACACACACACACACACATATATATACATACATAATAATATGTATATATGTATATATACATACATATTCATATATATGTATTTTTATTTTATTAGAATTTTCCAGATTCATTGGGTTTTGAATGCCATAGCAGAAAAGAAAATGTGTCATGCTTGGCATAGTGTTTCTAAGGTATGAGTTAGAATCACTGCATAAAGATTATTTTCTACACATTCTTCACCACACCAAGTCCTTATCACCAGTCTCAAACCATGGCATCTTAAGCATTAGAAAAAGAAATCGAATGCTTAATGAAAAATAAATCTAATAATTTTGATCCAGTTTACAGTCAGTATTCTCAGAGGACTGTAAAAACTCGTTGAGTTAAGCAGCCATTAAATTAAACCTTGGAAAATAATGCTTGTTAAATTGTTATTGATTCCACTGTGTGACTGTGACCCTTAAGTTGCTTCAGCAACTGCTCTTAAGAACAAGAGTTGGTTGTTCCAGTAAATGAATCAGTTTCTCTGAAGGACTGTGGCCTTAAATTCAATAATAGCTATAACAGAAACTGATAAAAAGCAACACTTTTAAATAACACCGGGTTGGCTCCTGTTGACTGTGTAGCACTGTTTCTCTCATTTGTTTCCGAGGCCTGCACAGAGACCTTTGTCTCCTGGCTGTTGATGTTTACATGCGTTTTGGTAAAGCTAGAATGAAAATATTTAGAAGAAATAGAGTAAAAAGAGACTTTGAATGTAATATCCCTCTTCTGTCCTCAACTTTGTCTTTATACTAATACAGTCCAAGGAGATTAAATATCTGAATTCAGTAACCTAGGCTTCAAGGAAATTTTAAACCTCATTGTGTAGGAGACCATTTTTGCTTGCAGAAATGTCTCATTTAGGTTGTTAATAAAATTTTGTTGAGGATATTATCTACTGAGTTACTAAATATGCATTATAAAAGACTTTATTTTAAAAGTCACTTAGAACCGTGGTTCTCAACCTGTGGGTCGCCACCCCGTTGGGGGTCAAACAACTTTTTCTCAGGGGTCTCCTAAGACCACCTGAAAAAAACAAATATTTACATTAAGATCCATAACTGTGACAAAATTACAGTTATGAAGTAGCAACAAAATAATGTTGCGGTCAGGAGGTCACCACAACATGAGGGACTGTATTAAAGGGTCACGTCCTTAGGAAGGTTGAGAACCACTGTCCTAGAACTTAAGGCTAGAGGAATCACTTTTCTCAAGAAATATTTGGTGCCTTAGTCCTCACCGCTAGGGCTCTTATCTAAGTGTCTTTATTTTCATGCCTCCCTGTCAGAGATTCTGAGCCAGTCTCTCACCAGGGTCTCAGGTGTCCTGAGTCTGTGTCTCCATACATGTTTTCAGAGTCGATATACCCGACGTTAGGGAGAAAGTGAGGTAGCAATTTTTAAAGGGCAAGAAAAGTGTGACTCTAGAAACACCAAAACCTATTCCCTTCATGTTAAAGAAAAATTGGGTTTTGAGCAGTAAATTTTATCCTACTCTGCTGGCTGTTGCATGCCACACAAAGTAAAAGGCCTTGTTTTCAGCTCCCTGGTTACATCTCAAAGGCCACTGTGGCATCTCCTATTTTCGTTTAAGCAGAGTTTATGGATATGTGAAAACGCGTAGAGAGATGGCAAAGTGGGAAAAGGCCTGGCCTCACAAGCCTGATGACATGAATTGGATCCCTAGGACCCAGATAAAAAGCTAAATGCGGGGATGTGCCTCTAATTCCCAACACCCCAACAGCCAGATGAGAGGGGAGGACATCAGAAGCAGCTGGAGACGCTTGGATGAGCGGGTCCAGGGTAAGCTGCACCTTGGGCTTAGGAGCCTGTACCTCAACAAAGGGGAGACAGAGAACTGACTCCTTCCAATCATCCTGTGACCTTGACATGTCATCACTGAGTGCACAGCTGCTCAACTCCACTCGTTCTCTTCTCCCACACAGTTAATGAATTAATTAATATGCCTTAAAGTGCTTCTTCTTAAGCTGGAAATTCTATCAACCATAGTGTTTGCCCATCCCATGAGTTAACAATGTCTCTGTGGTGTCTCTATACTTTTTACTATTTACATTATTTTTCATACTACATGAACACTGATTTATACCTTTCTTTGTGACCAATTATCTTAATGGAAACTACTTAATACGCACATCTGGTTTGAATTTCCAGACTGTTATTTGCAGTTTTTCCCCCTTTGTGGTTCTCAACTCCTTTACTGAAATCATAGAACTGAACAGACTGTAGGATGTTTTCACTTAATCTGAGGAGTTTACTCATAACATTTCAACTTAATTGCATACTGTAATATACCTCTGAGTAACTCTCATACCTTCCCTTTGGATGTCACAACTCTCTCACAGGTTCAGCAGTCTGTCATTAAAGTTTCTGTCATTAAAGCCTTTATTAGCCTAGAGACATAGTCATCGCTCGGACAGCCTATGCAGGCAGAATTAAAAACTTCAGAAACAGGCTAAGGACGTGGCTCAGAAGGTAAAGTTTCCACTGTTCTAGTGTAAGGGCCTGGGCTCAGTCCACAGAATACAAGAGGGTAAAAAGCCATCTCAGTGATATGTGCTTGCATCCCATCTCTGGGGAGACAGACAGCAGATTCCTTGAGTTCCCTCCCTAGCCAACTCAGATAACTTTGCAAACCTGGAACTTTGAGAGTCTTTGTCTTAAAGTGTGTGGTGTATGTGGTATGTGTATACACACACACACACAAACATACACACACACCCTACACACACACATAGCATGGAATCATCTAAATGGTCATGTGTGCTCCACTGTTTTCAGAGTCATTATCTAGTCTGAGTGGCCCTGAATATATAATCATGCTGCACGTGTTGCCCTGTTCACCCACCTCCTTAGAACATTGCTCTACCGACCATGCCCTCGTTTTTGACCCTTTGAAAGTGTGGACTTCTGTCCCCAGACCCCAGTAAAGTTTTAATTGTTTACTCATGCAGCTGATCGGCATTGCCATTTCTGCTTCCTCAGAAGGACACTTTGACTCACAGACTAGCCCATTCTCACCTGTTCCTGCCAGCTGCTCAGATTCATACCATCCAGACTCTAGTTCTTACCACCCTATACTGGATTGATTCCCGGGAAGAACATGTCATGCCTTTGTACCAAATCCCAGCGATGCATTCCGTACACTGACCTCAAGTTCTTCAGGCTCTTGATCACCTGCTTCCCCATTTACCTATGTTTGCTTTGGGGAATTTCCTTTTATTGCGTACTTGGTCAAGGACTATGGTGAAAACCAACATCTCTTGAAATATCAGATTTCAAAGCTCTTTCCTGGCTCATGTTGAGGGGTGTGGTATATGCCTCAGGTTGAATTCCAATGTTGTAAATCCACTAGGTGTCTCCCTCCAGGGAACTCCTAGGATTGGACCAGATGTGTGCTTATCCATTTAAATAGCCCTTCTAAGAGTAATCTTATGTCTCTCTTTTCTCCTGTGTTCAATCATCACGTTGTGCTGCATCTTCTATAGTTTTATTGTATTCTGTCTTATTGCTGTTACCTTTATACGTTTGTAGCTGCTGAAGTATTTGACTACTCTGCTTTTAAACTGTTTATCTCTGTAGCATCCCCACTGTCCTACGAGTGCAAGTACTTGCTCATGAAAGCTGACTAATTCCCATTCAACTGAATTAAAAAGTTTGAGTGAAAGAGTGAGTGAATGAATAAATATCTAATCCTGTGTTACTTTATAGTGGAAAATGTGAAAAATAGGTTACTTTTATTGCATGGCATGCTTCAGTATCTTACAAGTAAATTTGTTTGTTTGTTTGTTTTATTTTTATTTTTATTTTTTTTGAGACAGGGTTTCTCTGTGTGGCCTTCCTTGGCTGTCTTGGACTCACTTTGTAGACCAGGCTGGCCTCGAATTCAGAGATCCACCTGCCTCTGCTTCCCCGAGTGCTGGGATTTACAGGCATGTGCCACCACACTTGGCTGTGAGTAAATTTCCAAAACCTACTCCTAACTGAAAATCAAGACTCATATATTTAAATACTGATAAGTTTTTCCTCTAAAGACATTTATATAATATTAAATTATAGCTTTCCTTTAACTTTTGACCCATCAATCTTTATTTATGTACTGGGTAATTATTATGAATAAGACGATAAGAGTAGTGACCGTCTATGAGTAGAGCTGCTATGCAGGAAATGGCTGTGGAAAAGATCTACAGTTATGTGTTGTTTTCTGTAGTAATATGTAAACATGCTTGCAGACGTATATGATGTTTCCTAGTGAAGATTTGAATGAGGGTCAACTGGTTCGAAAAGACTGCATATTTTTGCTATCTTGCATCTCCCCCAGCTTTATTCGCAGTTGGCATTAGCCAAATTCTGCTTCTAAGAATGAAGCTGCAAGTCATTCATTTCCAGTTTATTTGTGAAAGATCATCATAATACTCAAAAGGCGAGGTCAAAACAGTTTGACCATTAATTCATAAATGAAAGCTTTTACTTTCAGCACACGAGGTGGCTCAGACCTGTCACCTTGGCATCGAGGAGGCCACAGAGGGAGGATTGCTGCAAGCTCAAGGCCAGATTCCTCTATAGTAGGATGCTGTCTCAAAACATAAAAAAACAACAAAATTAAGCTTACATTAAAAGCCAAGATAACATTTTTTAAAATTTTATATCCTACTATTGTTTAAAATGTAGTTTTTAAACTCCTTTCAAAACAACCAAGGTCATTTTCTCAGGATAATGATGGCAGTCCTTCTCCCATAGACCCATTGGCCGCACCTCTTTTTTGGCTTCTTTTCATTCTTAGCTGGGTTTCTCTGCATAGTTTACCTGATGGACAGTTCCTTTCTGCTTGCTGCAAATGCTGTCCTTGGCAGTTCGGAGAACTTGCAACCTATGAGTAATCTAGACACTGCAAGTCTCAGGTCCCATGGGAGATATATGACTCACTTCAACTGTGTAGTTCTCCAAGACCAGTCGCTGGGAACTGAGTCAGCTTCTGTGCCTTCCTGACCAGAATTCAAGAGGCAAGGTGAAATCAGTAAGGCTTGTTTGTTTTTATTTGCCATTTTTATCAAAACTGTATTAAGGACACAATTATGGGCAGACAATCCAGTACTTTTACCACACTGGCAAGCCTTGGTTTAAAATCTTAAGTTCCCATAGTTCAGGATTCAAATGATCCAGAGGACAGGTGGAGTGCAATTCTTCTTACTGCGTGGCATGCCCAGTGTGTGCACCCTGAAGGGGAAAAATCGCACAGATATGGCTATTTTAGTGTTTCAAAGCCTTCACAGAAATTGGCAAAATGAATGTTTAAAAATCCATTTTGTCAAATAAGTGTACTATGTTTTGACAAATACTTGTTTAAATTAGTTCAGAATTTCTGGGGGAAAAAGATTATAAAACGATTGCTGCTGGTTGTGGTGTCACAGTCCTTTAATTCCAGCATTCAGGGAGGCCAAGCTAGGTGGATTGCTGCTAATTTGAGGCCAGCCTGGTCTGCAAAATGAGTCCAGAACAGCCAAGGCCACACAGAGAAATCCTGTCTTGAAAAATCAAAATGTTCCCCCACCAGAACAAAAAACAAACAACAAACAAACAAACAAAAAAACCCTGTGTGCTAGACACTAACACAAGCTGAAATAGAAGTCATTGCCATTGGAATTATATTGTGAATTTGATACATATCTGAGTTATAGACTATACCCATTAAGTATATTTCTTGATTAAGTTGAAGATGATATTGAGTTTATATACATAAACCTCTGTAATACACTGTGGCATGGTATTTCTGTTTACTGTTTAATTACTGCACTAGTTATTTTTATCACTGTGACAAAACACCTGACTAAAATGAACTTAACACATAGAATTTATGTGTTTAATTTGGCTTAAAGAGGGGATACAGTCCTTTATGACGTGGAAAGGTGTTTGTAAGGGTGTGAAATCGGGCACATCGCGTCTGCAGTAACAAAGCAGATGGGCATGAATACTGCACCCAGTTCTCTTTCTTTTAGTGTGAAATCACCGTCACAGGAATGCCCTGTTGTCGCTTTGATGATTCTACATGCAGTCAAACTAACAATCAGGATTACTGATGACACTGACTGAACCTCAGTTTTGTGCTTTATAAATCTAGGAAGAATGGTAGCTAGCAGAGGGACTAAGATAAGTCACAGAGCGACACCATAAATAGTGCGTGGCTTGCCAATTGCTGACAGACACCCTGATCAGTCCCATACAGTTGATAAGCTGTCTTTACAGTGAAGACATCCTTGAACAGTAGAGCCTGGCAGATAAAGGGCGTCTTTCAGGAGCTTACCTTTTGACATAGTGTTCATGATTATGCCTTTATGCATTGATATACCATTTGGGGAAACAATGTGTGTTCATATCAATCACATACCATGATTATTATGATTTCTTTTTAGAGTAATCAGAATGGAAGAGAAAATATCTTAATTCACAGAAGCTACCTAAATTTCCACCACTGAATTGTTTGTCTTTAAGGAGTAGATTCTTCTAACAACCTCGGTGGACATCGTAGTTCCTTCTCCATGTGGGCTGGCCTAATATTTGATTGAGCTGCTTTTAAAAAGCGAAGTTTGGAGAGAGCCCTGCGACACTACATATTCTTGATTTCTAAGAATATTTTTTTATGATCGTACAATATCTTAAACGTATGCCCAAACACCAGTGATCTACAAGATGTCTAATATGTAGTCTTCAAGCTAAAAATTGGCAGTACGTTTGATACTTTGCCCCTCGTTCTGAAAAGGAATATATGTGTCTGTGGTGCCAACAGCAATCACATCTTAAGTTCCAATTAAAATGTGGCTTTTCAACTCCGTAGCTCCGTGTGACCATTTAGCCATCTGTTGGGTAACACAAGCCCACTAATTTGAACCCAGATAATTATAACTGTAGGAGCAGTGTGGGGTAAAGTTCAGCTGGAGTTCCAGTTGAGAATGACTGTTAATTATGAAGAGATAATTACTGAGAGCTTATCTCACACACAAGGGAAGAAATACCAAGTTTCTGGTGTAGGTGCATATCACACACACGCACCCACATGTGCACACACGCAGATGTGTGCACATTTTAATCATTTCTTGAAATCTTCCTTCAAGATGCATATGCCACATAACATGTCTACTAAAAACGCATTCACCGGGAGTGGTGCTGTTCTTCATAAATTCTTCCTTGGATTCTTTGTGTTTTGTTCTTTTCTCATTTTACTACATGAAAGTATTTGTGCTTAAGGCCAGTCTCAGCGACAAAGAACCTTTTGCTCTTGCTGCTGGAACCTGACTAAAACCCTTAGCATGCACTGAAGTTAGGTCCCCAACAGAAGCATCAGAACTGGAATGAGTCCTCAGCTGTTAAATTTGGTGGCAGAAGGGGGGGTTCAGGTTACCATTTGGTGATGCTGCATGCTGCAGAATATTGCTTGAAAAAGAAACCAGTCACATGGACTCATTTTCTCCTCACCTTCTTGATATGAATCACTGATCTAGGAAGCAAATAAAAGACAATTCATGAAGGAAAACCAAGCAATGGTTTTCACCTTTGCTACATTATCATCAGATCAAATATCACTGAACTATGTACTGGACAAGAAGACATTGACTATTGACTCACCAGCGTTACAAGCAAAGGGCTTTGTAGAATTACTACATCATGAAATGTCTCTTGCACCTTCATTCCAAGCATGAACCCGAGCCAACTCCATGATTCAAGTGAAGAAACTGATTGACACTTCTGACTGTTCCAATATTAAAAACTTGTGACTCTATGTTGTGGCAGAACTTAATCTTTAGGAATTAATAGAGAAGTGTAAGGGACAGATTTAAATCAACTGAAAATAAAGATGTTAGAGAAAATCTAATGTATCCCTTGATAAAAAAACAAAATGAGGTTAGCTGTAATGATCTTTCTTCCAGCTTGTTTAAGCTCACTGTAATCCTAAAGTGAAAATAATTTTTTACTGTTACCAACAATTTGACATCATACATGCTTGAATCGCGGTAAAGCCATACAGGTAACAGACATGTGGAAGTTATGTAATTTCTCCAGACTTCAGTTTGGTTTTCTCTAATGAATAAGTAATGTAAAAACTTTTCTCAAAAAGTGTTTGGAAAATTAGACGATGAATCTAAGCTTTTTGTATTAAATTGTCAATATCCTAAGCTCCAATTAACTATCATTGAGTGAGATTCATCTGAAAATTGTATTCACATAACATTGATTCTACTTAGAAACAAACATAGATTATATACTTGAGACTAAAGGATTAAAAAAAAATCTCACACTTCAGATACTTTGCCCTTCTGACCAATGGGCTTGAATGAATTAGGGTTATAATACCAATTTGTAAAGGCCGATGTTTGTCTGATTGTTTTTGGATCAGCACATCAGTTTGCATAGAAGGGATTTTATACCCTTTTTATCTCATTATCCATTATTATTTAGAAGTGATAATTAGGCAATGCAATGTAAAAGAAAGAATGGAGATCGGGAATCTAGGAAGCCTCGCTGTTTGTCCTGGGGCAAATTAATCTTTCCAGCTTTCGGTTTCTTCAGACTTCGGAGGGAAACAGACTGTGCCTGCTACTTCCTTGCAAAGTTGGTTTACAGCTGTCACTTTATGGTTGCACAAGAAACTGAGAACAGCTCACTTTTCAAAATTCTGTCTTGCACCTGTGGGAAACAATGAATCCTGAGTCCCGTTCATCTCCCCACTCTCTAAAAGAGTATTTGACTGCTTTTATTTTGAGGACCTCCCCTGTCACTGGATAAGGGAAAGGGCATAGGGGGAGAAGAGGGAGGTAGGGTGGGACTGGAAGGAGAAGGTGAGGAGGGCCACAGCTGAGATACAAAGTGAATAAACTGTGATAAAGAATAATAATTTAAAAATAAAATATAAAAAATAAAGAACAAGAAATAAGACTCTATGAAATAATTGTAGCTAAAAATATTTTTTTTTACTTTCTGTTCTTGTTCAACAAACTTTCTGTCCAACAAACTTTTACAATAAAAAATAAAACATTCTCAGCATATAATAAGCTTGAATGTTTATTAGTGAAATTCAAGGAACTTATTAGGTTTCATAACTTATTATATATGATTTGGAATGTAGATACATAACAAAGAGAAATATAAACGTGACAAGGAACAGAAATATGTATCCCTATGCCCTATGTGACTATTGTTGATTGGATTATGAAGAAGAGGATTGCTTGTACGTAATTTAGGTTGTCAGTTCCATTCCTGGAACCAGATGAAAATCTAATAATACATATAGGCCTTTATGAACTTCTAACTCCCATTTGAATAATGCCATCTATTGCTATTATACATAAAATGATATACATATATAAAATACACAAAGTGATTTGTTTTCTTTTTATAATGGAATAGGAAATAAGAACTTATTTCCATTCCTACTGTAATTCTATCTCAAAGGAAATTCCATGGTAAAGAACACGGATGAGGTTTTCGTATGGTTTAAACTATACTTGACTTGCCAAGCAGCGGTGACTTTTTAATGGGGGATTGATTTTATGGCTTGATGTATATTTAACTCTGTACTACAGTTTGTTTCCATACTGGAAACAGACAGTGAAGTGAAGCCATATAACTTCTGAGATGAACTTTTCTCCTGGGTTTGCCTCATTTGACCCTTATCTCTGTTCCTGAGGCAAAAGCTCAGTATAATTTTCCTCAGAACAGCTTCTAACACGAGCTCTCTGTTTCAAGGACTCTGTCTCTTCTTTCTTTTGGAAAAGTTATCTTTCTGAATATTGTGGTGCTTTCTAGTCAGATATCTAGCCATCATCCAGACAGCTCGCAGGGTCAGAGGAGGAATACTGAAGGCACCCTTTCCTCTAGCTCATAGAAGCTGACCTGGAAGTGGAAATAGCAAGAAAGCCGTTGAGAAAACTCCGAAATTTTCTTTTTTAGCTCATAAAACATCAAAGTCAGGTCTATTTCGACACCACAGAAATTCTTTCTTCTACGTGTCAAACTGGACTGCATTTAGTGTTAGAGTATAACACTAAGACATAAGCTTTATGGTTCAGTTTCCTAAAGCACATTTTGCATGACAAGAGTCGCTAAAATGAGAAATACACAACAAAGGCATGATCAGGTTTGCTAATGAAGCGAAAGAGTCTGAATCATATTAGAGACTTCTAATAAATCACACCCATGCAAGTCTAGCAAGGTCGTTCAGTGGGTAAGGAACTTATGCAGAATCCCCAGTAATATAAGCTCAAATCCCTGAATCCACTGTGGATGAGACAACTTGCTTCTGGAAGTTATCCCATGATTCCCACGTTTCCTAGAATCCACACTCATTTGCTTAGACGTACACAATAGTATTTTTATTTAAAAATAAAGAGCCACATACGTTTCATGCCAAGGCTTTGAAATCCCTGAGATGGCATGCTAAAATACATGCTGGCTTCCAGAATACTTGTATTTTGCGATTTCATGGTATTTTATTATTATTATCTCTGTGATTTAATTTTAACATAGTTTTAAAAAATCTATCATTTGCTTATCTTAATTAAAAATGTGCTATATCATTAAGAATTCATCTTTCAGTTAGATGACCTTACATGTAATTATATGAATAAAGAAGAGTGGAAAACTTTTCAATGATTAGAGTAAATGATCTGGAGAGTTGCCCACATTTTATTGTTAATTAGTTTAGTTGGGAGAGTAATTAATCTCTATGTGTAGCCTATATAGAAGATAGATTTACCACATGTGCTTATAAATTATTTTTATAAACTTATATTTACTAGTTAAAGAAAAAGATGGGTTTAAACACACAGGCAAATAATCTCACATACAAAACAAAACTGAGAGTGTACAGAAACCATTGTCCGGCTGACTGAGTTATCTTGTATTTAAACTAGAGTGATGAATGTTCCGAGTGCTTTGGCCATATGTATTATTCTCCGAATAGAACCTCAGTAAGCATTTGCACTACTCCCCTTATGATAGTTTGGCATGTGAACACGGTAACGGGTATCCATGATTGCACTGCTCTAGTGGGGAGCAGAGCAGGAGGTACCGTGGAAACTCCTGGACCGGCCAGTCTGGTCCAGGATATCCTAACAACAGACCTTTCTCAATCAAGGCAGAAGGTGAGGACCAACATCTGAGGTGGTCTGTTACTTCCATGTTCATGGTGTGCATGTGTGTGCTCAGATGCACACACGCACACACACACACGCAAGTGCACACACACAAACTTTTTTGTCTTAAATAAGAGCAGATTCTTTACCATGGTGTGGTGTCTGACAGCTTTTTCATTTGCTTGTTTTGTGACAGCCCTGTCTTTTGTTTTTGTTCTGTTTTGTTGTGCATTGTCATGTTCATAACAGATTTAAAAGGCATGTGTTATTTGCAAACTATGGCCAGTAGTCTTGCCATTGCCTGTTCATACTCCAAGCTAATGACCCTGAATAATTACTTATGACAACGGAGACACGGGCAGTGAATAATGGATCTGTGCAGCAGCTCTAGCTCTAACCTCTAACTAGCTTTCATTTTTCATCTTTAAAATTTCCATTTCCTCCACTGAAATAGATTCTCCTGCACATGTTGATGGTCTTCTGAGCTCTTCTGACATGCGGTCTGTTGGTGATACTGTTAATAATTTTTCATATTCTTTTTCTCTTCTTTTTTAGTCTCGACCTATTCCTTCCCACCTTACTTCAGCAGTTGCAGAGAGTATCTTGGCTTCAGCCTGTGAAAGCGAGAGCAGAAATGCTGCCAAGAGGATGCGCCTGGAGAAACCACAGGTACTGAGGAGTGTGGACGAGTGCAGACCTTCGAGTGGGTCTAACACACAGAGTTCTGTTCTTAAAAACTTGGATCTGAAAAGGCTCTGCTCTGGTGATCCATGAATACCATACAAACAAAAAAGTATGGTGAAAAGGGGGTAATAGCGAAACTAAATTCAACTTCCTGTTAGTATTAATTTAATGGCTAATTAAGAGATTCAGGCTGACTGGTTGTCATATCCAAATTTACCTTGTCATCTATGATCATGACTCCATTGTGTTCATTGGTAATGAAAATGAACCCTTCTTTAACTCTGTCTTGTCTGTATCTAATTCTAGACTGCTATAGTACCAATGACAATAGCTTATGCTGATGGTAATCAAAGATAATCTCTGAAGGATTAGGAAGTCAGAAGTGGGGTCCTTATCTAAAAGAGATCCATGTCCTGGCTTTACTCTTCTTGTCAATTAATTATCTATCCAAGAACCATATTCTCAAGGCTTAGCCTGTGTAGTTTAACATGGGCATTTTTGGTGCACTGTTCACTCGTGCTTGCCTTGGTGGCTTTTTTAGTTGTAAGCCTTTTCTTCATTTTTACACAGTATACTTCTCTTCCCTCTCTGTCTCTCCATCTGAATTATCCATAGCGAATGATCTAAATTGCAATGCATTACATTATATGCTTTTGAAAACGGCTTGCTTTATTCTGATTAATTAAATTTTATAAACATACTTGTTGCAAATGAGATGAGTGCAGAGTATATTGTTCAACATTGTTTTCCTTATGAAGCAAAATAGAGTTTACTATTTCAGGATTGGAATACCTTTTAAATATTTCAGAATGTAATTATTTTGTGTATTTATTATTATTAAACATTTTTTTACTTATAGTTCCGAGCATTGCAAAGAAAAAAGCCTATATTTTTAAAAAAATACAGTATCAATGATAGATAAAAACTATTTGAAAATGCTGATTTTTGATTTATTGATGGTGACATCAATATATATTTACATGCCCATATCTTCAATTTGGACAACAATTTATCATCATTATAGTGGTGAAGTTCATTGTAAGGTAGGATACAACACTCTACACACCGCCATCTGGCATCGTGATTTGCCGTTTTTTTCCTTTTTTAGAATAAATGCTCCTTGTTTTGATTCTCATCTCTACCATAACCAATTAAACTGCTTTCAACAAGCGAGGCCAGGTCTGTGAGATTCAGTTTCTTCATTAGAAATAGTCATTAGTAACAACTCTAATTCCCCGGGTTCTACGAGAACCCTAAAAGGAGGGCTCATGTTACATACTAAGCATCTTTCTGGGAACAATTTAAGCAGCACCAAGGTCTTCCTGGAAGCCTCTCCTATCCAGGTCCTTTGCCATTGCCTCAGCAGCACTGTAACTAGAAATAAACATCAATGGTTGCATATCTGGTGTAGGAGTCTCTTGTCAAACTCAGTCTGCTTGAGAAAAGGTCTTAATTCTCAAAGCTAAAATATTAACATCCCAGAACTGAAAGCAGTGACTGCCCTGCTTGATGCGCGGCCACATGCACCACCTCTTGACTCAAGACTATATGTGCACAGTGTCAGTAATGTGCCTTTCTGATGAAATGTGACAGATTCATGTGGAGCTATTACCTACGATACCATAGCATCCATCATGGCAGGTGACAGATACACTGACAAGCGTTCAAATAAATTAATTGTTTTTTGGCCTAAACTGTAAAAGAAAAGAGAGAAATACCCAACTCATAAAGTTATTATGAGTGTTAGGTAAGTCTTTGTATATGAAAGAAGAGCACATTTTGTATCTCATGTATGAAGTATGCATGCACCGCATGCCTGGTTACAGGCATGAACAGTAGAAATATCCCACACACTGCACTTGCTAACTACTGTTCACTCATACATCTGTCTGGATACCAGAGTGCTGTCACTGTTGAAGGCCTGTAAATCAGGCTAGCAATTGTTTCTAAGAGCACCGACCAATTAAAGAAAAACTACCAGCAATATTCAGGAATGAGATTGGCTGCTATTGTTCCTCAGGCTGGGATGGAAGGGTATCAAATGTCCCTTGACTCTCCCCATCAAACTGGCATTTTATTGTCTCTGTTCGCTCAGACACAGTGGTTGTATCGTGAAAAGTTGGCTACCTTGGAGTGGGGGTATGTCTAATGCAAATCCACGAAGGAACCTTCTTTCCAAGCCCTAAATGGGCCCAGAAGTCTCAAGAGGGATGTACTGTGTAATAAGCCAATGTTTTACATTATACCCTGTGGGCTGAGATTATGGCTCAGACAGTAGTTACTTGCCTTATGAGCATTGGTACCTGGTTTCAGTTACTATAACCCACAAGCAAAGCGAAACAAAACAACAGCAGAAACGTTGGGATTGGTGGCGTATGCTGGTAACTCTAAAGCTGTTGAGGTAGAGATAGGTAGATGGTTGCTACCCTCTGTCCAGACAGCCTAGCCTACATGGCGAGTTCCATACCAGTGACAGATTCTGCTGCGAAAGAAACATAAGTATATAGCAGTAAGGAACCAATGCCCAAGTTTGTCCTCTGATAACCCCTTCATATACTCACAACAACAGGAAATTAAATGAATAAATTGCATTTTATATATTTTTTGAAAATCGGTTAGACAATTTACAAATACAACAACCCTGCAAAACTGGTAGTAATAATCTCATAAACGTTAAAAAGAGGTCCAGAGAAGTGTGAGTGCCAAAGCAAGGTTGAAGCTGTGTGAAGAAAACACCCGCCTATTTAAAATCCCTGAAAACACACTGAAGTCATTCTGGGATCCCGTACCATCTTCGCATTGGTCATGTGCCCTAAAGACAGACCAAGGCCTGGTTATGCACCCTGAATGCTAGTTCAGCACGCACAATGACTGTTTCAAAGATGTTCTATACTCTTTATTCTTACAACGAAGTCTCCTTTGAGATACCACACAAAGATTCCGACCACATCGTTTTCCATCCACCTTGACATTGAGGCCGCCATTGTCATATTGAATTCAAACTTATTCCTCATCATTTGGGCTCTTGGCATTGAGATTATGCTTTCTGTTTTTGTGCATAATCAAACAAAACAATTCTCAGAATTGACCCGCGGTTTTATAGGTATTTTTTCGTCAACCCCTGATTTAAAGGCTTAACCTTTCAGAAGCGGAAAGGTTAAAATCCGCGTTTTTGCTAAGCCCCACCCTGACCCTTCACTGTCACTCACTGACCACATGGTGAGCTATAATTATGTCCTACATAGTTTATGAAGCTTGATGAGTTAATTGGATTTTGTGGAGCCGTATGAGCTATGAACATGAAAGGTGTTACGGCTGTGCTAAATTCTTTCTCTCAAATGTCCGCTTCACACAAATCTGGAGAAAGCTTATTATGCAGCACAGGCCTGAAACAAGCCAGTGGCAAGGACAGAGGCCAAGAGCTTCATCAGCCATCAGGGTTCACAGAGCTGAAGTGAATCACTGTGTACCTCAGGGTACATGAGGCTTCTGTTCCTGCGCATGAAAATCTGGAGCTTGTTTATGATCTAACACAAATTCTCCCTAAGTCTGGGTAGTCAAACAAACCAACCAACAAATGCTATGCCAGACTTCACGTTTATATGATATGCTTCTTACAGGGAGGACTTACAGGGAGAGTTTTCCTGTCTCTCTCATGCCTCTTTCTCCTTTCTTTTATAATTCTGAGTTTTTTGTTTCTTGTTTTGGTTGATTTGGGTCTTGTTTATTTGTTTGCTCTTGTTGTTTTCCTTTTTTTTTTCTGTAAAACAAAGCTTCCCTCTTTAGCCCAGGTGGGCGCTGATTGTTCGGTAATACACTGGATTACAGTCAAGTACAAGCACATATACTATTAAATGTCAGTATTCTTTTTTCCATTTATCTAGTTCACAGTACATTTAATGAGACATGCCGGGGAAGAGAGGGGGTAGACCAGTTCCTGGCTGGTTGTTTATTTCCTATTGACGTTTACTTTTTTTGTTTTTTGAGGAGTGTCACACACTATCCACATGCTTGATGAATGACTAAGATAAAGATTTGGGGGAAGGATAGTTTTCTTAGTTTATAGCTTCCACTCTTCTAGTTGCGTTAGTAGTTCTATAGAAAAGTTCACCTAAAATCAAATGGTTGGAAGCTTCCACAGCAGCTTTTTAGAAGCTTCTGTGCTTGAAGAATAAAGCAATGAATCCTGGGAGACAGCTTCTTGTGTTGTTACATGGAATATCAGTGCTTGAATGTGACACACCCTTGATTCTATTAAAAAACAAAACAAAACAAACAAACAAACAAACAAACAAAAAACACTGGGAATGTTTGGCCTGTTGGCTAGTTACTTTGATTTAATAAAAAGTGAGGGAACAAAATTATAAAATGCTAAACACTGAATTTTTACCAAGCTAAAAACAAACCACAAAAAAAAAAAAACAATATTAATAATTAAAACAACAAAAAAATCATACTGCTAGCAGAAATCCTGCAGGAATTTATTGACTCAAGTTTTATAAATATCTAGAAATCCCATAGTTCCTTGCTGTATTACTGTTTCATTTAACAGTGATGCATTCACTGAAGTCTGGATTTCTTCATGCTTTTTCCTTTGCTCTTTTAGGATGCTAGTGTGTGGACCTGTTATTAGAAGACAAGCCATTATAGTACAGACATTGGACTTGCTGTGTACATGGGGGTAATCTTAATACATTTTATTTTGTCTTGGATACATTTGAAAACTACCAGAAACGTTGACAAAAATTGTCTCCCCTCTCTGGCAGTGTGTCTTCACACTGCGCATATGAGTGTCAAGGCATATGTGTGGACATCGGAGGAAACCTTATCTTCTACCTCGTTTAAGATAATCTCTTTGTTGTCCACCTTTGCACATATCAGGTTAGGTGTCCCATGAGATTTGGAAGATTTTCTTGTCTCTGCCTTCTATCCTATTTTAGGAGCGATGAAAGTGCAGACAATGCTGTCGGCTGTGGCTTCGCATGGGTTCTGAGAATCAGGTCGCCATATTTCCAAAGAAACTATTTTACCCACTGGTTCCCTTGCCCCATGGAGAGGTTTTCCAGACAGGAAGCCTCTTTAACTTTCCCGTAGTTTTATCCTTTAGCTCAATAAGTTTAAATGTACATTAAATTTAAAGCTGCTAATTACAAACTGTCCTAAGAACTGAGCTATGACTGGAAGCTATTGTCTGGGTCTGCCAGAGCATATCGCCCTGTCACTATTCATAGGCATCCTTAGTCCTATTATGCGTCTAGCATTTTCCTTTCCGTATTTTGTAGAAAGCCCCATGTCTTCAAACCTTTTAGCATGTTGCAACATCACTCTTCTACCTATAAAGAAAATGTACTACGTAAGGAAAACAAACACCATTGACAGTAATCATAGAGTGTTCTTCGTTTTGTGTTTCATGATAATTTTTGGCTTTGTGTGGTACAGTACTGCTGCCAGGCAACAATGTCCTCATTAATATGAATATTAATAGCAGACACCAGAAAGGATACAGCATTATCCAAGACATCTTAGACCTATGGCTAAGAAAATTCTCATATTTTATAGAACTGGATAAGCTAATGTTTAGATCCATTGAATAAATTTCCTACTGTCACAAGCTTGCTTGTAAAGATGTTCCTCTATAGGACAGTCACCTTGTATTTTATGATCACATTGACTGTCACAAATTTTAAGGTGTTTTTCAGTCATATAGCGCTGATTTTGACAATTTGAAAAGTCTGTAAGGAAATGTTTGCTGAACATCCCGTTCCCTGTTTTTATAGCACACTTGTTTCTTAACACTTTACAGATAAAAATCCCTAAAAGATGAGAGCATTACTCTATGGCTTCTATTTCCTCTGCTTTCTGAGTAGCTTCTATGTCACTGTGAGTCTTGTGGGATTATTGAAATGGTTCCTATTACTTCATAAATTCCTTTTCATAGATTATTAAGGTCACGTCCTACTTTTTCTAATACGGTTTCATTTACAAAGGACATCTTGCCTATTATTTCTAGGATAATTTCTGAGTAGCAGCATTATTAAATGAAAGAATCCCTGAGGCTCTTAAAAGTCTCCATAAACAGAAGGTCCATACCCTTGTAATATCTTCTTTTAAAATGTGGTATAAAAATTAAATTTAGTATGAATTAACAATGGTCACAATTAAGGAATATTATCCTCTAATGTTCATATGAACAATGCCTTTAAGGAAAGTAATAAAGTAGCATAGTAAGAGTAATAAAACAGTCTGTTAATGTATAGGTGTGCGGACACTGGGCACTAGTAATGATGAAGTCATCAGGCACTTGTACCTGAATGTCACATTCATGATAATGCAGGATCTAAACTGTCCTCTGATCCTGTGCATGTATGAACTTGATGGGTCAGAGACACACATTTCCCAAAAGATGCTAACGTTTGAAATGAAGCAACGTGTCTCATGATTTACACACTAGTGGCATCCCTGAGATAGTCCGATACATAAGTGAAACCTTTGATTATTCCTAAATGTTATGTTTAAGTTTTTTTTTCCTCCAAAAATTCAAAATATGCTCTTTGGCTATATATGCACAACTCTAAGTGGATGTTTTTAAATTATATGGGGACAGAGGTAGTCACACAATCTCCATGGAGTGTGTCAGGCTTTAATAAACTCACCCTTACCCTCTTGGTTGCCGACAGCTCCTGTTCTATGCTGTCCATGAGGTTTGGGGATACTGTCTCCTCTGATGTAGAGAGAATCACCTAGGGCTTGAATTTGTAGGGCTAAATAAAGCTCTTCAGTTCTAATGAGCCCTCCATCTCAGTTACTCCCATTTTGAAGACACTAAACTCGAGTCCCCAAACTCTCTGATTTTGAGTCAGCTTTGTGCATACATTGACCAATGAAGTTTTGGTTTTGCTGTTATTTCTATGTTGCTAAAGATGGGGTCATTAGGTATCAGCGGCCATATCTGTCAGACTTCATTCAAGAAGCTAAGAACGTTAACTTTAACTTCATTTTTGCTCAGTCATTGTTCATAATGTGACTATTTTAAATGTCACCCAGTATCAACTGATAATCTTTTCTAATTTAGGGGTCTCCTGTCCTTCAATCACCTGCTTAATTCAACAGGGACACCATACAGTCCAACACCTGCACAGAAAGAATGGCAGTGGAATGTCAGTCCGCAATGTCTTCTGAGAGGACTCTGTTCATGAGTTCTTATCACATGTTCATGGACTGGCTCACACACTACACTGGAAGCCGTAGGGTGTTGCTCTTTCTTCTGTTGATAGGTGTGTACTGAACCGTTTGTGCACTTCACGTGGCCTCTAGGATTCTGAGCAGTATTTAGTCAGTTACCGCCCATAGGAATGCGAGCTTTTACATATATGGAAAGTCACTAACAATTGGATCTCACATTATGGACTTAAATTTATAAGGAAAATATGGTGGGCAAATTAGAAAACCAGTCCAGAGATCTGTGATGGTGAACATCTTCATTCCCGTGCCAGATGCTGAAGAAGGTCGCAAGCATATCTTTAAAGAGCTAAACTATGGACATACTATTTGTTCCATAAGTAGCTATTTAAAGGTGTATTTGTTTGTTTCATCTTATGTGTATGAGTATTTGTCAGTGTTTTCGATGTGCATATCAGATGTTTGAGACCATGAAGGCAAGAAGTCACTGGATCCCCTGGAACTGGAGTTATAGACGATTGTGAGCTGCCATGTGGGTGCTGGGAACGGAACATGCATCTATTCAAATAGTAGGACATGCTCCCAACCAGTGAGCCATCTCTCTATCCCGTTAAAAAGTTTTTATTAATCAAGTATATTTGATAATTTCACACATGTACATAATACTTGGAGCTCACTCTTAAAATTCACCACCCTCCCTCATTTCCCTATGTTGTGTGACAGGCTTTTCCTGGGAAGATGTGAAAAAAAAATCACCCCAGATCAGGAACCAATGGCAGACCAAACTATGATACCCACCAAAGTCCAACTTGCCAAACCAATGAGTTTTATTTGGGGTCACTTATAGGAATATGGGTGCAGGGTCACCTACAGGAGCAGAAATGACTCAAAGACAGCTGCAACACCAAGTCCCACCTCAAGGAGGGTGACAGCTCATGAAAGCTGAAAACCTGGCTCACACTGTGTAGTCTGAATGGAGCTCAACAGACAATATAGTGTCCTTTTCTGGTAGCTCAAATGGTCTGAGCCGCTTCCAGATAGTCTCCCTTTCTTTCCCACAATTCTGCTACTCTCCTCCAATGAAGACTCAGCAGTCTTTAAAGCTTCTGCATCTTGGGAAAGGAGAGGCCTTAGAGAATCTGTTCAGTTTCAAGGGCTTCTTGAAACGATTGAGAGTTGTGTACTCGATGTCTTAATGAGGTTCCCTGCAGATCGGAATGTTCTCAATCTTGGAGGAAATTGCTACAGAGCAATCTGGCACTCTTCCACTCAAGTAAGGTAAAGCAAAGATATATGTCCAACTAAAATATTTTATAGACTATCAAAAATCACACAGAGACAATAATACATATTTACCATTTGTGCTTTAAAAAATGAGTTCATTATGCACATTCCATGATAGGTGAGTGACATCAAAATAGTGTTAGTGGTATTTTGAAACAACTCTTCAGACAGAAATATTTCACCAGAGCTCTGCTGGTATTTTGTTAGCAAACTAGCTGCATTACTCATGTTCTGTTAGAATTAGCTTAATGGTGGTGCTAGATTCAAAATGAATCAATTCCAGTTTCTGTTCTCAAATAACTTTTTTACTGACAGTTTTTAAACTGTTTTTCTGTTTATTTGAAATACTCTTTTTCATAAATATTATCAGTCTTAGTAAAGAATGATGGATAGAAAAGTACATTTAAATCCATTTTAAAAATGATTTATTTGGCATATATGCCTTAGTGTATGATAGACAAGTTCAGCCAATGTAGAAAGAAAAGTTTCCTGAGATTATTAACATCATCTTTTCCTGACCAAGCTCAGTGTTTTACAGTGGATTTTTAATTCTGGCAAAGTCATTAAGTAGTCATTTTAATTCTCACTTTGAAACTGGATATGGCATCATTTTTTAATCAATATATTAAAGATCAATGAAAGTATGTATGGTACATAGAGTGGTGTGGATGGATGGCTGTGAGTCACCAAGGTAGGAGCCTCTGAAGCCTGCCCAGGAACTTAGGAGAGCTTCAGTGTGTGTGTGTGCACGTGTGTGTTCATGTCTGTTACATGTGTGTACAATACACATACTCCTGTCTGCACATGTGTGTAGAGTAGGAGGTTGACACAGGGGGTCTTCCTCTACTGCTGTCCATCATATTTTTTGAGACAGGGTCTCACTGAACCTGGAGTTCACCAATTGGCCAGACTGGCTGAAGAGCAAGCCCCCAGGGCCCCCCCTGTCTCTGTCTCTCCAGCTCTGGGAATACAGGTATGTGTCCGCACATTGGCTCTTCCATTTATGCTAGGGATCAAAGTCAAGTTTCCATGCTTACATGTAAACACTTTATCAACTGAGTCATCTCTCCCTCCCCAGCTTTGCATTTTTGATAAGAAATGATAGGACATAGAATTGGATGTCAAGGATTGAACTGTATTGTCAGGGTTCTGTTGTGCCCTATGAAGTAGTAGCATGTACCTCTAGTGCTTGCCAGAGGAGAGTGATAAAGAAGCATGCCTTCCCATTTCTAGAAAGTTTCTGAAGCAGGTATGTAAAAAGGTGTCTGTCCACAAAACTCTAGTAAAGCTGAGTTCTTTTCACAGTGAGGAGTTGCCTCATACCCTATATTTTTCCAGATTTTCTATATATAAAAATTACAAGTGATTATGAAGTCTATTTGCTACAAATTAATCATATAGTGAATGTCTCTACAATAAGCACAAATAATATTGAAATATCTTGTGTGTATTACTACAGTCTATCTCAGCTAGTTCAGAATATTTCTCATAATTTATGTCCACACACCTACACTCAAGGTTCCAATTCTACCTTAAAGACATTTTATACAAAAAGAGCCGGTGTTACAGTTTTATTTAAGTCAATTATATGATTTCTTTATTCTCAAAAAGAAATGAACGTGAGTTTATTTCTGTTGGAAGTGCTTTCTCATTTCTCTCATTTTTTTTTCATACACAACGATACACCACTCTACATTCATCTAATGGTAACGTAGCCATTTTATTCTCTCTGTGTCAACAATAGTGTTTGAATCACGCAGATTGAATTGCCACTCTCTTGGGCAGGTGGGACACTGGGAAGCTCTGCCACTTAATTTGTGTGACTTCAGATTCTTTGGGAAGATGGACACAGACCCCACTTTCTGGTCATTTTCTTTCTCTATCACTCTCCTACTTTACTGCTTGGTTTTCTGGCCTCATGGACAATTCTCACATATTTAGCAGGATAACGGTATTTGTAATTTGGGGCTTGTCTTTAGTTTGTGATGTTATCAATTTCAAGGCTATGGATGGCTCTGTGTAGGTTGAGTGGGTGGACTGAATTCAGACACAGGAATTCAACACAGCATGTTGATGATGCTCTCTTTGTCAAAGCCAGAAAATGCGTGATTGACTGAGTTCTCCATGAACAAGTCACCTTGTTAATGTTATTTTAAAGAAGCTATTTTTAAGCTTAGCAGATAAATGATGAATATGATATATTTGGTTTGTGCCTGTAAGTTCATTTTTTCATGTAATTTGTTCATTCATTGTTCTCTCTTTCTCCTTAATTTATACACTTTCCAAGCCATTAGTTACTGAGAAGAAATAATGTTACATATATTGGGAAAACTGTATTGAAGTCACACTTCTGTTAGGAAGTTAGGGACTATCAAAGCTTAGAAAATTAGATCATATTTGTCAAAGAAAGACATTTGTGATTCTTGACACCACACATGAAGTATGTACACTGAGACTAGCAACCTCGGGGAATACACAGTTGATACACAGTCAGTCTTAATTTGAGACTTGAGTGAGCCTTACTCGGGTGTTGAAAGAGCTGAAAGATAGCACTAGTTAAAAATGATTTCCCTTCTGTTTTCATCTACTGTCATTCTTTCTTCATACTTTTCTCTCACCACAAAAGTAGCGAACTCTACCTTCAGCTTTGGGGCTAGATTTACTAGTCCTACTGTGTGCTGTTAGAGCATCGGCTACAGGCTCCTGAAGATGGTGTAACAAGCAAATGGTCCTCTGAAGCATGTTTCAGTTTATGTTCTTCCTTGGTGGATCACTTCTCTCTCTTAATGGCGTGGGAAGGCTCGGGGTCTTTGTACAGCAGCTCTTTTGAACTAGTATATTGTAAGTCTCTCAAGTTTCCAACCTCAGGAAGCTTATCTTTATGGTCCTCTCCATGTCCTCTTCCCTGTCAACAGGAATTTTGAGGAAAAAAATGACTAGACTGTGACAATGCAGTGAGTGCTGCGTTTCTACGTGGCTCCTACATTTACCCTCATTCACACTCAGAGAATGTGACATACTGAGAACCACTACTCAAAGCGTTAGGGTTCTGTGAAACAAAATCCTCCCCAGGCAATTCAAATAAATAGGCATAAAACTTTTTTCTCTAATGACGCCTTTCTTTTGGTTATTTAGTTATTTTGCTACAGGGTAGAGCAGAAAAGAGGAAACTGTCTTCAGCTGAGGTATCTGAGAAGGTAAATGAGTAAGGTAGCCTGATTGAAGAAAATTCCATAGAAAATTCATAGGGGACAGTAAGACTAGTGAGGTGCCCTATGAGCCTCCGTGGGCATGCAGAGCCAGGGTGCAGCAGCTCCGAGATTGCTAACATGGGCTCACGGGGGTGGGGGGGAGGTCTCGTTTACAGGCCATTTAAAGTATGAAAGGATATATTATGGGCTTGGGGGTTTTTAAAGTAAGCATTTTCTATGTGTACCTTGACAATATGAGTTTGATTCTTATATGCTGAATTCTCAAATGCTGAATATGAAAACGCACATCTGTAATCCCAAACGCCTAAGATGCAAGGCATGGCAGAGACACTCCTGCCTTTACCGTGTAGGAGAATCCACCTGTATCTAATGGGCCAGCTTGCCTGGGTACACAAAGGAGAGTAGCCAGTCAGCTGCCTCAGCACAGCTGAAGGAAAGCCTCAGTTCTTGAACATGCACACCTGTGCTCACTCTCACACACACACCCACACATCACACATACCATGCACACATATGCACAATAAGAAGAAAAAAGAAGTTACAGCTACAAGAAACTTTATAGACTGCTTTGTTAAAAAATTTCATGTTACATTTAGCATACAAGAGGCCCCGGCTTCAGTCTTTAGCAACACATAGTGATAATAATAATAACATTAAAATCAAATATGTACACATATAAATAAAAACCAACCTATTTCTCATAAAAATAACATTTCTAAAAAGGTTAGTTTTTAGCTTAAATTGTCTTCCCCTTTCCCTCTTTCCTTTCCTGTTTTCATTCCTCCCTTCTTTCTCTTTACCTTACCTTTTCAGAAAACCGTTCCTTATGTTACGAGAAATATAATAATTTCCCTTTAAAAGAATAACAAAAGACAAATCCAGTGCATAAGATTCATCTCCCTTTTGATTTCGGGGTAATGTTCTGAGTAATGGAGATCAGAATGCTTCATGAATTCCAGCTTTTGGCATGCAGGAATTTAAATATTACTAAGAGTGCAGAACCCCGAAGGCCATATTAGTTTAATTCAATTGCATCTTTAAACCATTAATTACTGCCTATGAGGACAGTTTAAAATGTCCAGTGAGGTTCTCCAGAAATCCTTGAGACTGTCCAGTTGTCTTTGAGTTTTCTTAAATTCCACACTGAGCCAGTTTCTAAAATGTAAGGCCCTTTCTGTATGTACTTACATTGAACTAGCACTTATTGCTTATTTGTATTCTAGTCAAAAACATTTCCTGTACTTAGATCCAGATTTAAATTCTAACATCTTCACCTTCCAGGGTCATTTCCAAGGAACAGCAAATAAACGAGAACATGAAGAGGCAGAGCACTGCACAGCATCACACTTACATTTGCAGGTAGTTGAAGAGTTCAAGTTTGTGTGCACGTGTATTCTTCTATTTAGGTTTATTAGTCGTATGCAGCAATGTATATCTTGTTGCAAAGTATATCACAATGCAAAGGTTGCAGAGACAGAACTCTTTTTTTTTTTTTTGAGGAACATATGAAGGTGTTTGAATGTGGATGTAATGAACTCTTCCGTCTGCAGATCCACTTTCTTTTCAGCTGTTCTCAATCCCTGCCCCACACATGACCTTTATTTTCACCCCTCGGTGTGTTGCTGGAAGTTGCACTCCCTACAGGAAGCATTGGTGCACACGGTAAAGCCATTCTCCTACCTCACCATATAGGGATAACTCTGAGCACAGCATATTTCTAGTATTTCACATGTGTCCAGCTCACACATAATGGCTTCCAGGTGTCTCTTGAATAATGTTTGTCTCTCTAATTTTTATCATTCTGTGGGATTAAAACAGCTTCACTTTTCACCACTCCGAGCCCCACAGACACCCAGTTTCATATTGGAATGAGGATAAGCTGTTAATAATAACTAGATGTCAGCTTGATGAGGCATGACAAACAGTGCTAGGGAAGAACAGAGACTTCCCACAACATGCCCGCTAACACGGAGTGCCTGAGACTAAGAACGGTACCATGTGGCCAGTTAGTCGGCCACAGTGATGCTACAGCCTAAAATGCCAGGTGGCAACCCTGTAAACAGCCCTTTAGCACCAAACGGGGAAACATCACAAACACGGTATGATAGGAACCAAGGGTACAGAGCATGGAGCAGACAAAGAGTGTCTCAGCATTTAGTTCTTGGCCGCTGTTGCTTTTCACTGTTTTGCAAGAAAAAGAAGGCAGCTATTAGGTTTCTGACAACGCAATTATAGGGAGGCACAGATGCGGGGAATTGACCTGACATTTGCCCCTGGATAGGATAGTTGTCATAGCAGCAGGCTGAATAGAGCAGTTTGATATAAGCGCTACGGCAGGCTGTGGAGGCCACTCCACACCAAATGAAGCACATTAGAGCATCAATATGCAAGGATGGAGATGAAGCCTCCTGGCAGGCAACTTTCCTTTTTATTCAGCTCTGATCTATTGCTTCAAATACACATTCCGGGAAAGATCCACTTTTAAAGGCGATGATAATTTGTGTCCTTGAAGGTCCACTAGAATGTATACCACAAGTATATGTTTCTCTAATATGTAACTCTTTGGAAAGAAGGTATTTTAAACAAAGCTGCTAAAAGAAATAGATTTTTTATTCTTGAAACTAGAGATGACCTTCTTAGAAAAGAATATACATTGTGTCTATACTCCATTGTTTACTTTGTTCTTTCATAAGTATGTATATTTATACTATATCAGTATTTTATATCTGAAAACTCTATATGAATGTAGCTGCTGAAAATTCTGTATAAAACACTCACACATATAAAAATGTATTAGGTACACATTAAAGAAGGGTATTGTTAACAGACTAAAAGTGGTTGTGCCAGTGAGTTACAGCCTGTGTGGAACTCTGCATGCAAAGCATAAAATCACTTCTAATTCTGTCTCAGAAAGAAATATTTGCAAATTATCTTTGAGTTTTTATATGTGAAGAATAGAGGTGGGCTTAAGGCAGTCATTTATGCATCATCAAAATTGTATGTCACTGGTGAGAAGCTAATATCTCCTTCCTCCTCTTCTCCCTTTCCTGTCCTCCCTTTCATTGTATAGACAAACTCATAAAAATGAACTTCTCTTTCAAAATACAGAGAAATAAAGAACACAACAGAAACAAGTCATTTAAAGTGAAAAGCATAAACAGAGCAGGAACATTGGGTGTGCTAACTAAATTTACATCCCTAATGGCACACTGGGCTGGGGCTTGCTCTTCCTTGAATACAAGTGTACACGCACCCCGTTGTGCTGTCACCATTGTTCAGGATAAAAAGTGCCTCTCCTAGGCACGCATACAATCTGTGCTTTAAACACAGCTGGCAGGGCCAGTACCAGGATGATTTCTCCAGGTCCTGTACCTCAATATGCAGCGTCTTCAGCGATAGATTCTTACCTTCAAGTTCTGCCAAGAATAATGGCAGTAGCTCATGCTGTTCTGGGCCAGGAGTCTATGAGCCCTCGGTGACTAAAGGGACATAACCTACATATGGCTTTCTTTGATAGCCTGTGGTTTCCGGGAAAGCTGCCGATGGAAGGCAAATCAGTTTGCTCCAGGTGTGGCCCCTGATAGGTTGCCTATGCTCCATGGACAGCTCTACATTCATGGAAATGTATGAAGCAGTAAGAAGACCGGGTGCGTTTAAAAAAATGATTCATGAAAATTCAGAGGGTAATGTTGGTGGGTGAATGTTAAAAAATGCAGGATATCAGTTTTGTGCAGGGTGATAAGTATGGATCTATTTTCATTTTTCTACATATAGACATCCAGTTGGATCAGCACCATTTGTTGAAGATGCTATCTTTTTTCCATTGTA
>REGO01000160.1:706729-725673 GCA_010120015.1 Rhombomys opimus | reverse complement strand
ATGCAGAATGAATAAAGTATAATTGATGAAAAATTTAAAAAAAGGGAAAAAAAGAAAAGATAATTTAAGAAAAAAAATGCAGGATAGCAATCTGATCAAAACACATTATATCCTTAATGAAATTCTGAAGTAGTAAATCTTGAGTAAGTCTCAAGCGTCGGGCTGGAATAATGAGGACCAGTGAACACCAAGTGGAGGGGGTATGGTGCCCCAGATTCCAGGGCTAGGAAAACATAGGCAGAATCTCAGACTAGATAGAGCAGAGCGGCAGGCTCTGGGTCCAGTGACAGGCCACTACTCCGCGAATGAGGTGGGAACAAACCAAGGGCCTCCACATTCAGGGGCAGACAGCCACAGGCTAGAACCCTGTAAGGCAAGAAAAGCACAGTCATATGCAGCTGCCCAACAGCACAGGCTCTAGAGTGAGGTTTGTATTATTTTACTAGTGTCACATTAAATTATTCTAGACCTCAAGATGTTCATATTAGTTTTTCTTGCTGTAGACAATGTATACAGTGTCTACACAGCAACTTAAACTACATTATACAAGTATATAAGACTTACCAAGACCAATACAGCCCTGTTAAACAGTGTCTTGCATGGTAGATGTGACAGTGCCTTTCATCCACTTAAACAACTGAGACAAAGAAAGAGTGGTGTCATCATCTGGGCCTAGCCTGACACCCTAGGACAGTCCCAGCCCAGGCTCCTGGGCAGCACTGCAGTGTCCTTACACACAGCTCATTGGTCCACTCTCACAACTGCACTGCAGTTTCCTTTGGCAAACGGCTTACAAAATACAAGCAGAGGGAGAAGGGAGGTGCAGCATTCTTTGAATAATGTAGGCACATAAGAATTAAAAATATTAATCACCCTAATGATTGGGGATCAAAAAGGGAAATGAAAGGAAAAAGGAAACTGCTCATCAGCAAATCTGCCTGCTGCAGAATGCCTGGGTTGCATCGAACAAATCCTGAGAACGGCGAGTTCTGAGGTGTAGATAATGCTGAGTTCGCAGGGATAGTTTGTGCAGCTGCCTCCTTTTTCACGTTATTTAATTTTTCTTGTAAATGCCAGTTTTTAGAGTTAAAAACACCCCCATTCTGAATTGTCGGGTGATATTTGGGCTTCCTTAGTTCCTAGTCCTCTGAACGCTTCATCGTCTGTGGGGAGGAAGAGCGTCAATGGGAAGAGAATATGATGAAAAGGAAAGTGAGGGGACTTGCATAAAAGCCCCTTCCATGAGGGATTGTTCCAGAGCGTGGAATGTGAGGGAAGAGCATAACAGAATTCCACTAATCAGAAGAGAAGCATGTAGAGCTCAGAGTGTTTGGAAAGTTTTTGCTCTGCCACACTCACACTTTATCTGAAGATAGCTGAGGTCAGCCCACTGTATTGGCACAGCTCAGTTATAAGGCTGGAGTCTCCAGCAAGAGCATAGCCTTGGGGTTGGTTAGACCTCGGGGATACCCATCTGTGATGACTTTATGCTGGACAATGTTGAAAAGTGTTGCTCAACTCATGGAAGTCTGTTTCTTCCTCTATATCTTGGGAAAGTTTGATTTTTTTTTCTGTTTTCTTTTACTTTTTCATCTCACTTAGCTCACATGAATCCAGCAGATGCCTGTGAGCTCAGCACCTACCTTAGGGCACACACCTCGGAGTGATGGTTTCTTTACCAGGGAGAGCTTATTCCTCTTATGGTAGAGCCCTGCTGATTCCCAGCATTTTTTGTGTATGTGTCTTTAATTAAACCTGGCTCTCTTGTTCTGTGTCAGCCATTGTTTCACCATATCCTGCCCCTGTTCAAGGCACAAACCAGTCTCTCTTCTCCCCAACACACATCCATGTAAGCTATGACTTTTAATAACAAAGACAGGAGGAGAAAGACCATCAACCCAAATCATCACAGCCAAATTAATTAAAGTAAGTGATTGATTAAAGCAAGTTTGTGTGTGTGTGTGTGTGTGTGTGTGTGTGTGTGTGTGCACATGGGCTGTCTTCTTCTAATACAGGGTTCAAGAGGTCAGCATTGGATATGAGGAAGGCGGGGCTTTTATATCTCAGAGGTTGGAGGTTTCCAAATGGAGGATATGGCAGGCAAAAGAGGTTGGGTTATATGAACAGGACAAACAAGTTAGTCCTAATGACCTCTTGACACAAAGACATAGTTGCAAGGTGGGCATAGCATGATAGTCATAGGTGATCATATAACCTTTCGAAACAAAGGTAGGGTTGAAAGATGGTTATAAACAACTTTTTGAAACAAAGGTATGACTGCCATTTTTTAAACAGGCAGCACAGAACCATTTGTAGTTAAGGTTACAGGTTGGACCTCGCCCAATCCTTGAGAAACAAAGGTTTAAACATAAAGGGAAAGACCCCAGTTTGTTTGTTTGATTTTACTTTTTATTTTATTAATTACAATTTATTCACTTTATATCTCAGCTGTATCCCCCTCTCCTATCCCCTCTCAATCCCATACTCCCTCCTCTCTTCTTCTCCTATGCCCCTCCCCCAGTCCAATGATGGGGGAGGTCCTCCTCCCTTTCCATCTGACCATAGTCTATAAGGTATCATCAGGACTGGTTTCTTTGTCTTCCTCTGTGGACTGGTAAGGTTGCTCCACCCTCACATGGAGGTGACCCAAGAGCCAGCCCATGAGTTCATGTCAGAGATGGTCCCTGGTCCTATTATTGGGGAACCCTCTTGGATACTGAACTGTCTTGGGCTACTTCTGTGCAGGGGTTCTAGGTTATCTCCATGAATGGTCCTTGTTTGGAGTGTCTGTCACAGAAAAGACCCATGTGCCCAGATTTTTGGTTCTGTTGCTTTCCTTGTGGAGCTCCTGTTCCCTCCAGGTCTTTCTATCTCCCCCTTCTTTCATAAGATTCCCTGCACTCTGCCCAAAGTTTGGCTATGCATCTCAGCATATGTTTTGATACCCTGCTGGGTGGAGTCTTTCAGAGTCCATCTGTTATAGGTTCCTGTCCTGTTCCCTGTTTTCTCCCTCTTCCAATGTCCATCTCATTTGCATTTCTGAATGAAGATTGAGCATTTTACCCAGGGTCCTCCTCCTTGCTTAGTTTCCTTAGGTATACAGATTTTAGCATGATTATCCTATAATATATGTTAATATCCACTTAAAAGTGATGTGTGTCTTTCTGCTTCTGGGATACCCCACTAAGTATGATCTTTTCTGGATCCTACCATTTGCCTGCAAATTTCATGATTTCTTTGTTTTTACTTGCTGAGTAGTATCCCATTGTGTAAAAGTACCACAATTTCTGTATCCATCCCTCAACTGAGGGGCATCTGGGTTGTTTCCAGCTTCTGGCTATTACAAATAAAGCAGCTACGAACATGGTTGAGCAAATGTCCTTGTTGTATACTTGAGCATCTTTTGGCTATATGCCTAGGAGTGGTACAGCTGGGTCTTGAGGTACACTGTCCCTATTTGTCTGAGAAAGCACCAGATTGATTTCCAAAGTGGTTGTACAAGTTTATATTCTCAGCAGCAGTGGAGTAGGGTTCCCCTTTCTCCACATCCTCTCCAGCATGTGTTGTCACTTGAGTTTTTGATCTAAGACCCTGGTTTTTAAGTCCAAGATGGAGGCAGATGGCTCTTCCCACTTGTCTTATGTGTCCCTGTCAAATCCTTGATAGCATCTTGGCATTTTTTATTTGGGTGGAAAAGAATGTATTATGCATCAAAGATGCATTGCTCACTCATAAATTATTGGGTTAACAGAGATAGAACAAATGTTAAGGCCGTTTAATCTTGGTATGCCAAGAAGTACTATAGGTAGCCATTTTGTCCTTCACCAGGAAGTTTCTTTGGATCTAATATTCCAGTTCTTTGTTCAGGACAAGGGATGATATATTCTTCTCTAACTACTTTTTGCTGAAATTAGGATGCCATTGTCAGGGTCAGGAAGGGCTGGAACATGAGCCAAAGGCCAGGCGGGGGTTAGGGTAATGGGATTTTTATCAGAATCATCTGCTTTTTGTTTTGTTTTGTTTTGTTTTTAGCCCACTGAAGACACAGGGAGCAGTCATGTCAACTGGACTGGTTTACATCAGCTTTCACCAAGTCCAGGGCTTTCCGGTTTTGTAAGACGCCCTGATGCTGGCGTGGAATAGATCACCTTTAGAGCAGTTTGCAGTCTGGTACTGATTTCTGGGTGGTATCTACCAGCTGAGAGAAACTGACAAAACAGACACAGACTATGGACAGAAGTTAAAATTAAAGAACCTTAAAAACAAAATAAAACAAAACAAACAAAGAAACATATGTTTGGAGCTTTCCTGTCAGGAATAGGCAACAGGCAGGCAAGCTTAGGCTGTTGATTGGCAGGAGTACTTCTCTGGAGTCAGTTTGACCTGTTAAAGGTGGATAAAATTTACCTCCTAAACCTGTTTGCCTTTTAATACGAAGCCTGTTAGTAAGGCAAGCCTGCCTGTGAGTTTTTCCTTTTCCTTTTTCTTCTTTCTTTCTTTCTTTCTTTCTTAATTTCTTTCTTTCTCTTTCTTTCTTTCTTTCTTTCTTTCTTTCTTTCTTTCTTTCTTTCTTTCTTTCTTTCTTTCTTTCTTTTTCTGTTTTTTTTTTTAAATCAGGGACCCAGTAGCTCTGGAAAAGAAAGGTCTGGGTGTCATATGTGAAATGCATTGACCAGGCAACTGCTGTTAAATCAATGAATCTACGGTTAACCATCAACACCAACAGAGATCTGAGAAGGATAAATTAGAACAGGAAGTATAATTCAAATGTCCTGGGTATCAGTTAAAATGACAGAGACTTACCCATTACCTAGAGGGTTGCCCTTGGCGCCTGTGGTCTCCAGGGCTTTACCGGAGGCTTTACCAGTGGTTGTAGGTCTTAGGCTGCTATACAGGGACAGCATTAAATCTTGTGCTACCACAAGGGACAGCGATAGCCTTTGAAAAAGTAGAGCAGTCAGCCCAACAGTGTCCACAGTCTGTGAACTGCCTTGTCGGCCAGAGACGCATAGGGCAGATTTTTCTGGAGGTTGGCATTACCACAATTCAGCTGGAGTTCTTTTGCCTTGTCTTTGGAGACCTTAGGGTTGTCGTTAGTTGCTGGGATCACTGTCATTGGAATCTTTTTCCATTAAATATTTAGACTGCCATATTTAGCAGATCTCTGAGAAGTTTTGAGGGCTACTAAGTATATCTGACTTCAAATAAATTTTACCTGTTTTTAGTTATTCAAGGTTTAATCTTAAAAACATATACAGAAGGCTAAATAAAGCTCATCTTTGTAAATGAATTATATTTGTGAAGAATTTGATCATTTGTAAGGTGACTCTTAGTAGTCTGCACATCTTAATAATCTTTGACACTTGACAAATTAGTAGCTTTTATAAGATTATGATTTGCATTTTTATCCCTGTTGGATTGAGCCTTAAAAAATAACTGAAATTTTTTGAAATGAAATTCTTTTAGTATAAAACTAAAATTTGAAATCATAAACATAGTCCATAAAGAGACTGGCAAGTTTAGTTTCCTGATCCTTTAATAGTTCATCAGTACAGAATATCACAGTTCTTGTATGGCTCATTTTATCAAAATAGCTAAAGCTTAACAAAGTTAGCAAAGACAAGGAGATCATACAGTCTTAAATCAGTCTCTGTTATCATGAATAGACATAAGGTAAGGAGATACATTCTGTAGGCTCTTTGTAAGACTGCTCAGGTCATTGTCTTCTTGTATCATAACACAGGAATATCCCAGTTTCTGTTGTTTAGCAGTTGTGGCCCCAAATTCACTTGGCCTTCCACTGCACTGGGTATTTGGGATTCCAATGTAGCCTTGAGCCTTTCTCAAGTAGAGCCTTCAAGAATAAAAACCATAATTTGGGTTGACACACAGTTAACAAAATCAATTAGTCAGAAGCAGAACTATAGGGGCTAAAAAGCAAGGCTAGCACATGTGAATATTTGCCCAGAACTACAGACACTGATGGATTGGGTCTTTGTTTTACAATTACCTATGTAGCCTTTTAATTATTAACTTTGTGTCATAAGTTTTAAGTCAACTTTTATTACAGATTATACAGATTTTAACCATATCTAATAAATTTATAAATCCTGAGATATATCATAGCAAAAGTTATAGGCAATTAAGTTAAACCAATAATCTAATTTTATTCGCCTGACATAAGACAGAAACTTTCCAACTCCAGAGCCAAGATTTTGATACAGTAGAACAACATAAAACACTATTTCAACATTACCCATACCCCCAAGATGTCTGAATCTCTGCTGAACGGAATCCAGTGACTAGAAAGCACAGAGATGAAGAATGCTGAGCCTTGGCTATCAAAGCAGCCATGGCAAGCTGCAGCAATAAATTTGGGCCTGGGAGGAAGAAGGGCACACAGGGTAGCATGCTGGTGTGAGGAGTGCCCCCATTGCCCTTGCTTGGAAGCATGAGAATTGGTCCGGCTTCCAAGTCCACCTGTTACTGTCACAGAAACACACACAAGAGATGCAGAAAGCAACCAAAACTGATACATAGAACTTGACCCAGAAGAACCGCATGAAGACAAGGAAAACACAGGACAAGACACAGAGCAAAATAACAACTGAGACAATGACAACAATTCAAAGGTTCACCAGTTTGACCAAAGAAATTATTTTGAGGAATAGGAGGCTTTTCTTTTTCAGTTGCCCTCCCATGTAACCCAGATGCCGGGGACCCACCAGAGGCTTCCTGTGGAGGTCTTCCCCGCACCCCAGCCTGGTTCAGTTAGGCAAGATGTTTCTGAGTTCCATTTGGCTCACAGTATGCCTGATGTACCCTGCTGGGCTTCTCCAAACCCTGGTCTTGGGTTCTGGAGCCTCGGTTGTGCAGCTTAGGCATTGAAACCCTGCCAATGGGCACCCAGGTTCCCGGCCTCGCTTATTTGTCAGCCCTCACTATCACCAGAGCATCCCTCAGGATCTCAAGGCAGGTCAGAAAAAGAACTTGTGGCTCTGGCCAAACTCCTAATTAACTACAAATAATCAGTGGGCCATGGGACATCCACCTGGACCCTGGCTGGAGTAACACAGGGCCTTGTCCATCCCTGCCATCTCCACAAAACCAGAACACATCCAGAAATCAGATGTCACAAACAAACAAACTTAAAGAATCTGTAAGAAAGAAAAAGATCCTTACCTGGGATTCTTCCTTTCAGAATAATAATGTTGCTGCCTTTCTATCCCCACCAGAAGACAGTGAAAAAGAAAAAAAGGAAACCCTGCACATGCTAACTCTCACACATGCCCCAATTCCCACAGTTCACACGTAGGTCCTCCCTATCACAGCGGACACCTTTAAAAACACATGATGTTCAGTGACCGCTGCCCAGCTCCTTCCTTAGATTTTCTCTCAAAACCACCCCACCTACAAACTGCATTTCTTTCAAGGTCATAAATGAATTTTACTTTCTGAAGCTGATGGTCTGAGTGACCATCTGACCTGCACTTGCAGAAGTGTATGGCAAGGTGTGAGTTTTGTCTCTCCAATACTTTATACCATTCTTGATTTTTAGGACAGGATGTTTATTTCCTCATAAGCTCTGGCAACTCTTTGTGCATATAGTATGTCCTCCTATTCTCAACCTAGAATTTTCTGACCCTGCACTTCGTTTGCAAGCATTTTTCTTTTCTTCTGTACTCTCATGGCTTCACATTTTATCCAGAATGTGGTCCTTCACAGTCATATTCCCAGCAAGTCTTCTCTCTGAACTTCCAATCTGTGTACTCAATTATTTGCCTATACTCCGTCTTGCATCAATAGGAACGGTAATGAATTTAGTGTATTCCAAACAAATATGAAGACATAAACCCAATGCAGTCTGTTACTGTCCCTTCTTTCTGTATGTTCATATGGTTCCATCTCAGGATCTCTGCACTTTGTGTTCCTTCTTAAGCTCTATCCCCAAACCCACCAATCCCAATATCTGCTGGGAACCCCAACAAGTCTCACAGCCAGCTTAGAGATGATTCAGGAAAGGTAAAGAGTGAAACCGTGAAAGAGACCATGTTTGCAGGCACTAGGTCATGCCTTCCTGGGACTGACCTCATGGATTATTTTTCTTACACATTTAAACGTGTTAAAACGATGGGGGAAAAGTGTTTGAAGGACAATTCTCATAACAAAGCTTCAGGGCTGGAAACAGCTAAATTCCTTTGCAAAGTGGCAAAGTCCCTATGACCTTTACAATAAGAATAAATTCCATTGGCTGATAAACAGTGCTCTGAGCTAGAGCCTAGAGGAAGGATCTGTGATAAGCATAAAGATAAGTTAGTGGAGAGGCAAAGATATGTGGGGGCTATTTCATAGGGCTGTGTTCTATCCACTGAGAGACAAAGCTCAGGACTAGGACCTAAACAATGCTCAGAATACAGCTGGCATCCAGGTAGAGGCTGATCCCTAATAGACTAGCAAAGGAGCACCAGACCGTTTGACCACATCACCCTAGCACTCCAGATGAGCAGGCATCATTCACTTCCTTCTGTGAAGAGCACAGGCCTGTGTGACTGACAACCCTGATTTTCCCAATGTTTACTCTAAGTTCTGCTTTCTACGTGTCTCCTGATAAACTGCTTCTGGCCACCACATTTCAAATTCTACAGTCTTCTCCTCAGTATTCTGTACCATAAAGTTAGTGCTGTTTGTCATTTATACTGCTGCTAGTCACTATTATAGAAAGCGTCCATTTTAATTATTTGCTTTGCATTGCTCAGCTTTATTCCTCATTAAACAAGCCTTTGAGAGCAGGGAGCTTTGATGGTATTTGGCCAAGACTCTGGAACTCTACCAAGCACATAGTGGAACTGAATAAATGTAAGGAGGACGAATGAACAAACATCATTGTTTGCTTTCTCCTTTTAATCAAATACCCCCTGTCCTTTGACTTCATCGAATGCTTTGGAAATCTCGTAAGTATGGCTTGGTGTTTCTCAGCTGGAAGGCTGGGTCTTCTCTCTCTTGTAGTGCTGAAATAAGAGGACACTAAGTTTAAGGTTCTCTCTTGGGAGCAAGGGTTCCATGACTGGAGGTTAGAACCTGAACTCACAGAAAAATAAGTCCCTGAAGCCCTTTTCACCTCCCGTTATGCCATAGCTTAATTAATTCACAGGAGCATTGTGTGGATTAAGCTAACAAGCAGGTAAGATGGGTGGTAAAGGCTTGATAAACACTATCTGATAGCCCTTCTCTTCCCCAGTGCCAATGTTTCTCAGCCTTCCTAATGCTGTGACCCTGTAATACAGTTCCTCAAGTTGGGGTGACCCCTAATCACAAACTTACCTCATTGCTACTTCATAACTATGATTTTTTTTTTCTGTCAGGAACTGTAAATATCTAGCATGCAGGATGTCTGGTAGGCCGCAACCCCCAAAGGAGTCTCAACCTTCCCCAAAGTTGAAAGGGGGGGGGGTGAGGATATAGAGTGTAGAGTGATTGCCCGATATGTGCAGACCTTTAGGTTCAATTGCAATGTCATAAAAATGGCGGACTCAATGAAACCTTAAAATTGGTGTTAAAAATATCATAATGTGATGAAATTGTCATACCTTCTCTCGGCTTTACATGTTGCTCTGTCTTCCCTTTTCTTCTTTGCTTCAGTGATTTTGTTTTTAACCGCTAACTAGTCAGTGCTCTGTTAACTTATCTCTCTCTTGTTAGTCTACATACCAAGGCGTTCATTGATCAGACCTGCCACCCAACATCCAAAGAGCCATCCTTCCATGACATCAGTCAAGTCCTTTGTCTTTGGCTCTGCCACCCCATTAGATGGGAGTCTTCCCATCTTTGCTTTGCCCAGGAATTTGTTCTGTGTCTAGAAAGTCACTATGATCCACCTTTAAAGGTTCTTCCATAGAGAACGTGAAATAAATTTGCCATGAGCAGTTCTTGTTTAACAGTTTTAGGTAGTGTTAGAAGGTCAGTTTGTAAACTTCAGTGACTTAAGTACATTGCCACTGAGATATACAATGAAATCGTGATTTTTTTTAATTTTAGTTTTCACCTTTTTCTACCATACGTAGATATTTTTGGATGGAATATGCAGTCTATTATGCAAAAAACATTTAAAATGTCAAATTAAAGAATACACATAATGCTTCTTTCCCAATTCTGAACAAATGATAGTATGTTATTATAAAGATCCCCTACTTCAAGGGGAACAGGGACTATTTCTGACAGGAACTGAATGGCAGGCTCTTTGACCACCCACTCCCCAAGGGAGGAGCAGTCCTGCTAGGCCACAGAGAAGGACTTTGCAGCCAGTTCTGAAGAACCTGATAAAACAGGGTCAGAGGAAAGGGGAGGAGGCCCTCCCCAATCAGTGGACTTGGAAAGGGGCAGGGAGGAGATGAGGGAGGGAGGAAGGGTTTGGGAGGGAATGAGGAAGCAAGATACAGCTGGGATACAGAGTTAATAAAATGTAACTAATAATAAAAAAAATTTTAAAAAGATCCCCACTTCTATAAACTGATGCAGGAATCAGGGTTTAAAAAGTTGATTTCTTTGGACATGAAAATTTAAATATCTTCTTTGTGCCTCTTCCCAAAATATTATCTATATATGATAAATGCCTTCAAAATTCAAAGAAAAGTGGATATCCAGCCAATTGTATTCCAGAAGAGACATACAGGACAGAAGGAAAGTAAAAACACAACTGTGTGGCAAGCCTGAAGGATGGCCCCTCCAGGCTGAACTAAGAGGTCTCCAGGACAGTCACATTTAGGGAAGACATTTAATTGTCACACGTGGTAGACACAACAATGAAGAAAATTATCACAGGGTCATTATTCTCATTAGAATTTAGAAGGATTTGGTGATTCTGTACAAACAACATCACACACACACGCACGCACACACACACACACACATTGGTATCTAAGGAATACAAACTTAGAATAAACATGACTTCATTGCTTAATGCCTGGCTCGGCAGTTAAAAACCAGAAAAGAAAAAAAGAAATGCTGTTTTTCCAAGACCTTGAAAGACATCCTCAAAATAAATAACCGAGGTGTGCTTCAGGAGGAGGCCGTGTGCACAGGTGTAGGTGAGTTACAGAATCAGGAAGATGTGGTAACGCCAGCACAGCTAGCGAATGAGAGGCCATTGCCACAAAAAAGCACCAGGCCAGGGCAACAGAAAGGAAAAGAGGCCCTGGGAGGGTCTTTCAGACAGAATCCAGACTAGTTTCTGGAGGAACACAGCAACTGCCAGCCCACAGATTGGCAAGAGCTGACAGCAGTGAGGAGGTACCTCAGGCATGAGCACTTCTGACCACTCCACTCTTCAGCACTTACATTGGTGTCACATCAACAAGTACAGAGGGAGTACACTGAGCCGATCAGGCAGGTTTATACTGCTTATGTGACCAGAACAAAACATCACGGAGTTCATCTGGATAGTACAAACTAATGCCGAGCAAAGCTGATTGTATCAGAAAATTTGTTGTAAGGAAATTCAATTCTAAATTCTATCCTTATACGGATTACACAAGCTTAGAAAGTACATTCAGAGGTTTTTGTACATAAAGGTTTTCTATCAACTGTAGACTATATTTCTGGGCAGTTTGGGCACAGCAAAGACACATGTGTGTACACATGTGTGAAGACACACTCATGAAGTGAAAGTTTCTAGTTTATTTTGGAAACTCAGTTGTGTCATGTGAATATGCTTTTTTGTTTTGGTCCCAAGTGTGGAATGTGCGAATGTTCCTCCCCTTAACCCCAACCCGTGGAAAACAGCCCCCATGAGATGTCAGGTGATGTTTGTCAGCTGGAAAATACCTTGTGTGAAGGGAATGGTCTTTGTGAGCTGGAAAACATCCTCCTGTGGACTCCGAGAAGGGATAAGTAGGAGCCCACAGATCGTGAGACAGTGCTGTTTGCATCTCTACATTTTGCAGTGGTTTGTATTGCTTTGCTGGTTTTCACAGAAAGAAATGCTCCAGAGGACTTTTCCTGCTGCTTTGGTGGAGATTTGCCACTTTGGCAGACTCATGCTGTTTGGGCCGAGTCTGGCCACTATTGCTGAGTGTTATCACTGCTGCTCTTACTTGCTGTTTGGTGGTGCTGCTGCTGCTGTGGTTTCCTGCTTTGCTGTTTGACTGGACAGCTGGTATCCTGATGAGTGAAACTGGTACATACCCAGAGAACCCAATGGCCCTAATCAGCAGGAAGTAGTTCAGAGAGGTCTTTAGCCCCTTCCCCACTAATCTCCTACCGAAGGTCAAGGGGTTGGAAGGGAGGTAGAGGCGGTTAAGAACCTTAAATAAAGTAGGTGTTTGAGAAATCTAAGCCTACACATTCACATGCATGCAAATGGCCCTCCTTTATGATTTCAAACAAATTTCTTATGATTCCTTTTTTTTTTTTTTTTTTTAGTTTTTTTGATTCATGTTCAATTCTTAGAAATAAATTCTCCCTTGGACACTCATTTCCAATTGCTTTGTCACTTTGTCCAGTTTCATTTTATTATTAGAGGTTATCACTGTCTGAAGTAATTTCTGTACTTTATATATTTCATTTCTTGCTCCATAAGTCTCATGAGGGTTGGAGCCTGTCAGTTTTAACTTCTGGTTGACAGACACACAGCATGTAGCTGAGTTCTTAGCCTGGAAACTAGGCCTTCAGAGAACATTGTTTACTTACAAATAAGTATATCATCAGAAAATATCCTGGATTATAGATAGATTTTTTTTTTAATGGATGGGACATGGACCTTTAGAGCAGAAGTCAGGATAGAGAACTAGGTGTTGTTAGTCAAGTGAAAGAATTGAGAAGGCAGAGCAAATTACATCTAGAAACCTGAGAGAGTAAAAAGAAGACAAGCACAACCTTAGACATACTGTGTGGTAGGTATTCATGGGGCTGGGGGTAGCTAGGAAGTTCAAAATGTGAGCCTGAGCAAAGGTCTCTTTCGTGGATTTAGATTTAGAGATCCTTGCTATAAAATCATTAGCTGCTGACTAAAGCACAGATTCAACTTTGTAAGGGAATAATACAGACTGTAGACTTCCAGAGAATCAAAATGGAAGGAAAGGAGTTAATTTTTATTTTCAGCAACATGAAGTAATATAATCCAAAATCTGAAGGGAGAGAGAACTACTGCTTATGAAATTCAAGTAGTTTATGAACATTTATTGGTTTCATATATATGTATATATAAATTATAGCATAGAATTCCTACAAATTACTAACTTTTTGGCAAATGGCTTTGTTGCAAACAGAAATAAAACTATTAACTGTGTATCTTACACATGAAGCAATATGATGCTAGAAACATTTGTCTTCTAACTATAATATTGAAACCTATAACGTTCTACATTCACAGCCAATGTGCTAAGTCAGACACTTCACATAACCAGGAAATATGCAGAGGAAACAATGCTATTAAAGTAGGCACATAGCAAGGAGCACAGGTCTGAGACTCTGCCTAACACACATTCAGACTTTAATAATGTGTTTTAAATCCATCACCATTTATTTATTTATAGATCATTCTGTTGCTTCTCATGCATGTTCCTTTTAAATTTTAATTTCACATTAGTATAAAACTTATTATCCCTCAGTGATTCGGGCTCTGCCATATTGATGGCTTTCTAATTACCTTAGTTTGACTGCTTCATAATTAATATACTTCATGTACCAAAAAAAAAATGGATGGATGATTTTTACACCCAGTTTAAATTATAATAATCTATAAGCTTTTTTTCTAATGTGTGGAAATTAAGATCTCAGCTACATGGCTCTTCCGAGCTATGCAGTCCCCACGGAAATGTGCTTACTGTGTGATTGAACAGCATGCTCATCAAAGGTGGCTGTGAAAGAATCAATTATGTAGAGCAACACCAGGAGGCGATTGTTTTCCATTCTGCTTACTCAACCATGCTGGCACACCTGTCTCTAATTTTGAAACTATCAATGATTACTTCACAGTCTCAGAGCTCAAATAACATCATTAGTCAGGATTTCCTACCTTTTCAGGAAAAAAAAAAAACAAACATGAAGAGATGAACATTTTTTTTTAACCATCTCTGTAGTTTGTATTTTCCAAATTTCTATTTCCCAAATGAGCTTATTTTCCTGTCAGTAGTAAGAATTCCCAATGACATACCATGTAATTTCTATGATAGATGAGTCCTATCTGAGAAACACCTTTACCTCATGAGCCATCCCCACTGGCCTAAAAAGTACTTTTCAGTGAATAGAGTCAAACTTTCGATAGAATGATGACTTCATAGATATGTTGAGACCTTGATAATGTACATTCTAATAAAGAAGAAGAAAAACATAGTCTATTATTTAGGAGAAATCACCTTTTTATCTCTAATGTATACTGAAGATTAATGTTAAAATACCCACTGTGACAGTCTCAAAGGAATTGTCTTAAAATATTGACCTTTGCCAAAATAAGAAGAGCTAATCTATGGGAAAAGATTTATTCATTTAAGCACAGGAAATCTTGATCAATCACTAAAAGGCAAAATTGTAACATTGAAGTTGAAAACTGTTAACAATCAGATCTCATGTGCATGGCAGAGATGCTTACTGTGGTAACTGTTGGTTACTGCACTGTGCTGGTTTCTTCCGAGTGTCAGGTATCCACTATAATTTGGTTGATGTTTCAGCCACTGTATTTATTTTGTATTTTTGAAGCCAATGAGTCTTAAATCTTTGCTTTATATGCATAGACACACACGTCAAAAATGCTATTATTTTGTATTTTTAGTTCTTGTGGGTTTTTTTTTTATTTTCTATAAGCACATCATTGATATAAGAGGCAGAATATGTTCTTAATTACATTAGCTACAAGTGAGAGACTATATAATTTTAATGAGCATACAAAATAACAAGCTTCCACATGCTGTATTTGTGCATGCTTAGTTTGGATATCCTCCTCCTTCCTTCTCCCCGTCTCCTTGACCACTCCCTAGCTGTATTATTCTGTCCCCAGCACTTCCTTTTCTATGTTCATGAGGGTTAATATCTAGAATATGTAAATAAATGAAAAAAAACTAAAATGCAAAAATACCATTCGAGATATTGGCCAATAACAAACTAATTTTCAAAAAAGGAAATACAGTGCCTGATAAACACCTTAAAAATTGTTCAGCATCCTTGGATATTAAGGAAATGGAAGTTAAATTTCTCTAGTATTCCATCCCAACCCAGTCAGAATGGCTATCAACAAGGAACCTTTATTTTTACTTTTTTGTACTTTTTAAAATTTTTTTATTATTAGTTATATTTTATTAACTGTGTCCCAGCTGTATCTCACTTCCTCATTCCCTCCCAAGCCCTCCCTCCCTCCCTCATCTCCTCCCTGCTCCTTTCCAAGTATACTGATTAAGGAGGACCTCCTCCTCTTTCATCTGACCCTGTTTTATCAGGTATCTTTATTCAGGAAATAATAGTTATACACATTCAGAGAATACAACTTAGTTCTATATACCTTCACAGTGCAAAATGATTCAGTCAAGATAATGGACGCGTAGCCGTTGCCTCACTTTCTTATCATTTATTATGATAAGGTACTTGAAATTTAATGACTTTGAAATATGAAATTCATCAGCTGTCTGTAGGTTTAGATTTTTCTCCATACCTACTTTATGTAGGGTTCTGAAACATCTTTACCTCCCTTCCAACCTCCAGATCTCACATAGGAGATTAGTAGGAAAAGGGGCTATAGACCTCTTTTCTCTACTTCCTGCTAATCAGGGTTGATAGGTCTTTAGGAGATCACCAGATTCAGTGGTCAGGATACCAGCAGTCCAGTCCAAAAGCCAACAGCAAGCAGCAACATGAATCAACACAACAAGTGTTGTGTTAGCTTGCAGCAAAAAATAAAAAAAATAAAAAAATAACATGACAAAATTGAGTCTTCAAAGAATCCAGAAATTTCCACTTCATAGCCCCTTTCTGTTTTTTTTAAGTTGCTTTTTTATTTATCATTAACAATCTACACAATAAGAATAATTATACCACCCATAAAACTAGAACTTTATTATTACATCAAACAATAGTCACACAAAATAACATTAAATTTCCATCAATATACAATAATTAAACAAAGTAGCTTTTAAATTTCAAGTTACACAAAATAACCTTAAATTTCTATCAACATACAATACGAAATAACTTAAATTTACACAAAATAAATTTAAATTTCCATCAATAAACAATATAAAATAACCTTAAAGTTCTATCAATATATAATACAAAGTAATCTTAAATTTCTATTAATATATATGAATCCTTACCAAGGTAAAATAACACATTAAATGATCAAAACCATCCTCCCCGGCTTTTGGGAGTGGGGAAGTCACATAGTCAAATATATCTTTTGGGTGCCTTATGAAAATTTGATATATTGGCCAAGTCCTGGGAAAGCTAGCTGTGTCTCTTTTTGTGTCTGTGTTGCCTGTCCAGTCTCTGTGTTGTCTGTCCAGTCTCTGTGTTGTCTGTCCTTTGGGTTATCCCTTTTGAAGATGATTTGCAGGCAAATTTTGGAAAAAATCAGTAATTTGGGCGGTCTGTGAGAGTGAATCATCTGGGCTTTTTGTATCATCACCATGATGTGATATAAGATGTATCTAAAAACTGACTCCTCCTCCTTGAAATTTTGTACTCTTTGATTGACAGGTCCTTATTCCTTCCCTCCTCAGCCCTCACATACCTTCTATGACCGTGATGCTACTTCCAGTCTATCATTGCAGCTTTATTAGTTTCCACTTATACATGGAACAGAACTTTATTGCTCATGAAATCATGTATGTTGGTATGTTTAAATACCTTTAGAAAGAACATAAAAAAAAAAAAAAAAAAAAAAAAAGCCCTCAAAGGGTTTGGTGAATCACTGGAAGTAGTTTTCCTCCTAAGCATTTGATTTTTTTTTTCTTTTCGAAATTATTTATTTTATTATTATTTTTTTCTTTTTTTTCTTTTTTTATTAATTTTTTTTATTTTTATCAGTTACATTTTATTAATTCTGTATCCCAGCCGTGCCCCGAACCCTCATTCCCTCCCAGTCCCTCCCTCCCTCCCTCATCACCACTGTGCCCCTTTCCAAGTCCACTGATAGGGGGGGACCTCCCCCCGCGCACAGACCCCCCTCCCCTGCCACACGGCTAGCCCTCCAAGAAGCATTTGATTTCTTAAATCAGAAATAAATATAATCAGAGCTTAACATTACACGATCAGGAATCAATCAATATGTGGCTTTCAATAGTATCTGTCTGTGTTGGTTGGAGATAGTTTTTTGCAATCTTGGCATCCCAACCATTTATAGCCCTCAAATGAAGAAAATAATATGTAATCCCCCTAAGAGCATGCAATAAATCAATTTCTCAGTGTTGGCATACACAAGTCAGGGTGCAAATCTGTAAGGACCGACATAGTTGATGGTATCAAACGTGTGTTTCCATTACCCCACATAATAGGCACTTACAAGGCAGATGGTTGCTTGTTGGTTGAAGAGCATTTCTAATAGGGCTCTGGTTCTCTCTGATCTTTCCTCAATGTCCCGGGAACTCTCCGTGATGTACTTATTCCTGGAATGCTCTCAAATGAGGGAGAGAAGCTTTTAGAGGGTAAAGATGTTTGCAGTGGTTTGTGCATGGACTGAATTGAACTTGCTAGCCCCATTTGTACTCCTAAAGCAAGGGAGGAATTTAAAACTATGTATCTTAAATAAAAATGTTCTATCGCATAAACGGCAAAGAACATGTAGGGACAGCAGAAATCTACAAACAGCATACAGAAAATTGGGGCAAATAGAAACCTGGGTTTTGTCTACATGCTTACTGTTTTGTAGCAAACAGATCATTTGTGGCTTAAGGTTCTTCACTGGGGAAAAGGTGAATCAATAATTCCCTGCTCATTAAACACGCTGTGAAGTTGCATGTTCTGGGAACGAGTTTTTTAAATTCCATAGTGCTATAAAAATAATGGTGAGAAGCAAGCACAGACTAGACAAGAATACTGCTCACTCCACCACATTCACCTGGTTTTTTGCTCCTCTTTACAGACGAAGTAGCACGAAAATAAAGAATGTTTAATTAAATGTAGATGACATAAAGTCTAAAAACAAAACTCGTCAAGTCTTGAGGGAGGAAGTCAATCTAATGTTAACCTTTGCAAGTCCATATTTATAAACGCTTCTTGTTGGACCCTGAAGGGGAATCAGTTAACTTTCAGTTAGAGAGAAAATTTATCTGTGAAAGGTATTGAGTGAAAATTTCCTTATGTGCTTGAGGGGAAGGCCTCTATCTGTGTAGTCCATCAGAGAACCAACAACTGCAGACCTCAGTGTGACTCTGGCTGTTTCTGGAGGTGAAACAGAGAGGAATTCAAAGGACATGTGTCAGACAGCTGGAAGTAAAGTCCCCTCCCCTAATCCACCCCAATCTTTCCCTCCAGGTAAAAGCAAATGCCCACCCTCTTACAAGCACGTTTTACACATGAAATTCAAATGTATATTCATCTGGAAGATAGGTAGAAGGTATAAATAGATGGACCAGAGTCTAATTATAAGAGCAAACCAAAATGCTTCTTTAATCTGTTGAATACTCAAAGAAATTGTGTGTGTGTGTATGATGGTGTGCATGTGGGGGAGTTATGTACATGTGTGTGATGGTGTATGTATATCTATGTAATGGTATGTACTGGGGTGTGGGTGTGTCATTCTGTGTGTGTATGTTTATGTATGTGTACTGTCTAGTCCATTGCCTGTGGTCCTTCAATTTTTGATCATCATTTTAATTCAATATAAATCTGAAAATATTTCTAGTAAAAAAAATAGTAAGAGCTGGAGAGGACAGGGCCTCCACAAAGAGAGCAACAGAACAAGAAAATTTGAACACAGGGAACTTCCCAGAGACTCATACTCCAACCAAGGACTATTCATGGAG
>REGO01000160.1:682980-705679 GCA_010120015.1 Rhombomys opimus | reverse complement strand
AAAAAAAAAGATCAGAAAGAAGGAGAGGAGGACCTCCCCTATCAGTGGACTTGGGGAGAGGCATGCATGCAGAAAGGGGGGGAGGGTGGGACCGGGAGGGGAGGAGGGAGGGACTTATGGGGGATACAAAAGGAATAAAGTGTATTTAATAAAAGTTAAATAAAAAATTAAAAAAAAAAAGAGTCATTTTCTTGTTACCTGACTAAATGCAGTTCATTGTGTAGCTATGAAGCTCTGCAGCAAATTGGTATGGCCCTCTTTTGAAAACAACCTTCATAGGCACTGCTGGGGTGAACTGGTAGTTACGAAAGCGCTGAGCACTCATTATTAGAATATTAATTGCCAGAAGTTGATGACCAGCCTAAAATGTGACTTGAGGGCATGTGTATCTCTTAATGTCATTAAAATAATCGCTCCTTGAAAATGATTACCACTCAAGACAAAACACATGAATTAACACTCATTAAACTTTTGTCCAAAAGACACTGCAGAACATATTTTATTGGCAGTTTTGTATGTTTTATTTCTCTATGTATAGTGGACTGCCAAAACAATAATAATGCAAATCTGTGTTTGAATACAAATAACCCCTACAATGTTGGCTTTGATTATTAATGGAATTAATTATCTTCCTTTTGAGCACAGTTACAGCAGTTTGGAAACATGGTTAATAGAGAAGGAGTCAAATTTTAAAATAGCACACTTAATAATATTAATTAATTCCACCATGCAAAGAATGCCTGGGAAAGCACTGCAGTAATAATGTCCCCTTTTACATAAGAGGGTGCTCTTCTGTGAGAGCGCCTGTCACTTTCAAACAGGGCATGAGTATCTCAGAAGAGCTGTCGCTTCCTGGAAACTAGAAGGCTGGATTATTTACACTGTTTGAGTGGTAGGCCTGTGGCTAGTCTGTCACAAGTTCCCCCAGAAGAGAGAACATTCCTTTGATATTTCAATAGGTGCATCTTTGCAGGAAGAATATCTTGAAGCTGAGTCGTTTCCATAACTCTTTGATGCAGTCATCTGGTGAGCTCAGAGTGAAATAAAGCAGGGCTGCTAATCTGGCTGTAGAGAAAGACAAATGCGATGTGGCACATGTCAGTATCCCATAACTCATAACCTAAGGGAGGCTCTCAGATGATTTCCCTAAAAACCATACAGAGTCCATAAAGACCAGTTAAAATATATAATACCTTTATAGGAAATTGGTGTATACGTGAAAAGTGAAGCAGAGTGTTTTACTAGCTCTGCGTTACTCTACCAAAACAACTGAAGTAACCATAAGTTTATTTACCTCACACTTGGGGAGATGGCAGCATCAGATCAAGTGCTTATGTTGCTTTGGGTCTGAGATGGGATTGTCTGGTTTGCAGGGGCTGAGAGAACAGGCCAGAGCAAAACCATGTAAACACTGAACCATGACTTAAAAGAGTACCCAGGGTGGCTGGGATCTCACAGTCCTGTGGGCATTTGTCTGTCCCCGGTGGGTGAGACTTTAGAACCTTTCACTAGTTAGGCATTCCTGATGCACCTGTTCTCAAAAACCTCACCATGGGGACCAAGTTTATAGCTTATAGGCCTTTGGGGGAATTCAAGCACTAACCATCACAGCGTGTAATCATCATAGATCCATCTATTCATCCTTTGGTGGGCTGTATTAAGAATGAGCTAAGGGAATATACACCACACCTATGTTAGTATTGGAGGAATTATCTCTAGTCTGAACTGCTTGAGGCCAGAGTTTATCTGACTTTATAGGATTCAGTATTTTTTTAATACTTGCATAGAATTACTGGTTGAATATCCAAAATATGAAGGTATTTTTAAAAATCCTAACTCTAAAATTATCAAAGTCCCCACCCACAAAATAAAAGTGTTACCATTATTTGCCCACTTGGCTTCAGACTTCAAGGCCTTTTTTTTTTTTTTAATTCCAAATGAAATATAGGTAGAGCCTATATGCCCATACAGACATGTTAGCACATCTTCACAGGAGACTCTTTCCCTGGAGAGACTGATGAATCAAGTCTGAAATACGCCATGATCTGACTTGGTTATTGCCCCATGGTAGCTGTTTGTCTTCTGCTGGCATCGATTTTTTAATGACTCTTGTACAGAACATGACTGTCTTTAGCCTAATTACCTGTGTCCTTCTTGTTATGACCTACATGTCTGAACATACAGATTTCCAGAAATAATATCTGGCGTCTCAGATTAGTTAAGCTCACTTACTATGGGGAATACACAAATTCATCATAAGCACAATACAAAACTAATATAATATTTACCTGTGTATCACATAGAAATATATTTAAGAGTCTCAGCAGAGGTAGGTCTTATAACTCCATATTCTCTTCTGCAGAGAACTGGAGCCTGAAACCCACCTTCTCTGGGTGCTTTTCCGTTGGCAAAATAATGAAACTTAAAAAACCAGAACTACCAATTGGACAGTCACGAGAGCTGAGCTGGCAGCAGCAGCAAATCCTGATTCTTTCTTCGTCTTTGCTTGATGGCACTTGTTCCCAGGAGAACAGTATTCAAAGGCAGAATGCCTTCCTGGGAGTTCTGTGGTTCAAGTGGCAAGCTTTGAAGTTGCAACCCAACAGTCCAATTGTACACCAATTTAGATCAGCTCATGTTTGCATTAGACAAATTTCAGAAGCATCATTTTTGTTACTTAAAAAACTAGTCATACTTAGTCAATAAGTTACATCGAAATGCAGATTTCATGTTATAGGACATTTTATTTTTTATTTCCTCTCTCTTCTTATCGTTACTTAGAAAGTAAGCCATTGGTATAATGGGGCCATTTAGATCAGGAGGTCATCAAGTTTCAGGTTTTCTTTTATAACCTGACTGGAAAGAAAGGTGAAAGCTACAGATCCTGTGCCCCCTTATCCATAGCTGAGCACATCACAAACACATGTGAGCTGAGCACATCACACTAACAAGAGCAGAATCATGCCAAGTTTTCATCATGCGCAAGATGAGACTACCAATGTAAAATGTGCCTGGACTATGGAACAATGCAAAAACTATAGAAAAATATAAAAACGCAGTGAAAAATTCCATGTTTCCCCTTCTCTAGCACCTGGGGAAAGATCTGACAGTTACAAGGTCTACTTTATTCTAATTTGAAGCCTTGCAAAACACTCCTGGTAATGAAAAACCCACTCCAACAATTTGTTAAAAATTATTTCTGGCTGTATTTCTTGTTGAGAAGGAGAGAATGATAGGGATATGGCTTGATGGTAAAGACCTCATCTTGCTTATGGAAGGTCATCTCCAATATGCAAGAGTGAAGGAAAGGATAAAGTTGGAAGAAATACAACTAAGGTAAAAAGAAAGTGAAATTTAGATTATTTACATCACATATATTTTAGAACACTAAAGAGAAATTCAGTCTATTTTATTGAAAACATAGCATTTATTACAAACTTAATTCGTTATTCACTTACAGCATTTTCAACATTTTTCAGTGGGGTAAAGGTTGTTTCATGGAGTTCGGTGAATGTGAAAACAAATGTAAAGACAAAGGCCCCGGGTGTTTGCCAAGGTTTTTGTCATGCTCCTGTAATGCAGGCAACAGGCCTAACATAGAGTTAGTACTCAATAAAAATGGCTGATGTTTTCAAACTACAAAATAAAAGGAGAAAGGGGGAGAAGGAAAGGAACAGTAAAAAAGAAAAAAAAGAAGGATAGACATAGGAGGGGAACCGTGAACAAGCAAAATAAAAAGCTCAAACTTCTTTAATTACTCTTATCTTCCACTGTAACCAAGCTTGTTACTTAAATTTACTTTTAGTCATTAAAAGCCACCCACCGTCCCAGTCAGTCACTTCCCCACTTTTTGCATGAGAGAACTATTAACCACAGATCTTAGGCCCATGCTCTCACTCTGCACAATGAAACCCAGCTCTCCCAGCCCCACTCCACACAGTCCTGGAGACCACACTGTCCCTCACCATCCTGTGCCTCAGAGGATTTCTCAGCCCTCTCCTATGAATGAAACCATGCCATCTGCTTTATTATGGCACACTTGTTCACTTGCCATGTGTCCTTAGGCTTCTCCAGTTTTATTGTACACGTGAGGGTTTCTTTCTTCAATGGGCCTTTGGGTGACTTCTACCTCTTGGTGCTTATGAAGCACACTTCCTCTTAATTTAGTTGGAAATGGCCATTTTTATTATAGTTTTTTCATTAATTAATTTATTGAATTTACATCTCAGTCCGACCTTCCTCTCCTCCCTTTTCTTCTCCCAGTCCCTCCCTCTCACCTCCTATGCCCTTCTCCCTTTCTTCTCGGAGAAGGAGAGATGTCTCATGGATATCAACCCACCTGGGCAAATGAAGTATCACTGGGGGCATCTTCTTCTATTAAGAATAGACAAGGCAGTCTAGTTAGGGGAAAGGGATCTAAAGGCAGACAACAGAGTAAGACACAGCTCCTCACCTGCCCACGTTGTTGCCGTGTTCTCTGTCTCTTAGCTTTTAGAAAAGCTGGAGAAAATATAGACATGAGCTGAAGGTTCACCGTATGGAACTTCGTTGCCCAGTGCAACCCTGTGGCTGACATTGAGAGTGCGCAAGGTGGAGTAGCAGGGAGATGTCACAATGATGGAACACTGTCTCATTGCAGGACGAGGCCACTCCCACTGACAAACAGTGCAAGCCCGAGGCAGCCCAGGCCACCTACTCGACATCTACTGTTCCAGGCTCCCAGGAGGTACTGTACATCAATGGCAATGGGACCTACAGTTACCATAGTTACCGAGGGCTAGGAGGAGGACTGCTAAACCTGAATGACACTTCTAGTAGTGGTGAGTCTTTATAACAGATTGCATTTTGTGTGTTCATTTGGGGCTGTTAAATTTTCTAAACATAAAAGAAGAAAATGGATAGACTGTTGTAAACTAGCCGGTGACAGTGGGGTGAAAACAAGGCTATTTGAAAACACAGCGTTTGTGTCTTCGCATGAATGTCTCTCTCTGTTGTCACAGCCTCTTTGAGCAGCAGCAATGCTATGCAATTGAATGATTGTTGTTGTTGTTGTTTTATATTAGGAAAAAATGTTCAAGCAGAATAAGAGCAATTTTTTTCCAAGTTACTGGTTCACTCTGGCTCTTGTATAAGATTGATTTGTTGATGGTTTGTCAAAAATGATGCACTAGCTTCTTAATGTTCACAGAAGCTTGTGAGTTGGAGAATTTGAGGCAATGGAAAATTTATGAAATGTACATTGCTTTCACTAAAAACTCATGAAATGAAACAGCAGATGAAGCCGCCATGCCTCCCCAGGCAATAGGGTAGCATCAATAACGCTCTATCTGCAGAAAGCGATGCCTAGAGCCAACTTGTATTTGCTCATGTTTTAGGAATTTATATTTCAAAACATCTCAAATGAATTAGGGATTTAAATGCTTGCTACAGAATCACTTATATCTTAAGAGATGTATATATAAAGGTAAGTTTTTGTGCCTAGATGATAAGAATTTTTTTTAACTTTAGCGATTTTCTTTTCTTTTTTAAAAGTATGTATTTTTACATTTATTCATCTTAATGTGCATGGGTGTTTTGCCTGCATGTTTGTATATGTGAGAGTGTCAGATCCTGAAGTTACATACAGTTGCGAGCGGCCATGTTAAGGCTGGGACTTGAGCTTGGGTCTTCTGGAAGAGCAGTCAGTGACCACCGAGCTATCTCTCCAGCCCTAGGAAAATCCTTCTTAATTATATGCCTAAAGTACAGGTATAAATAAATTATATCGTACATTCCCCTTTCTCTTTCTTTATATGAAAAAAAAATCCTGTAAGTAAAAAGAGAAATGGCAAATTGGAAAATTATTAGTTATTTATATTAGAGAAAGTAAATACAAACATCCTTTAAAATTAAATGGGTAAAGTACTTCATACAACACGATGATAAAAACAAGAAGTAGAGCAAACCAGTTTGTACAGTGATGATGAACATTCACAAAGGTCTAGGTTCAAGTCTCCGTCTTCCCACCTCTTTGTCACAGTGTTCCCTAAGACATATGGCAGTGGTAGAAATGTTGTGTTCAGGGCCGACTCCTCAGCTGTCAACCAAGATGGCCACCTCTACTTGACACAATCATAATCATTTATCTTTGCTCCATCAGTCTTTTGTGTGGGACCAAAGAGCAAGAAAATGTTTTTAATTAAGAGCCTAAAGACATGGGTGACAGAAAAACAGCACATTGGCTCTGCCCAGCCCACTGTGCTCCTAGTCTTCGCAAGTTCTGTCCTCTATTTTGATGTTTATCTGATAAGGGGTTGCCATTAAAAATATAGAGAGAACTTGGTGGAAAAAAAGTAACGTATACAAAGAAAGGAAAGCAAGAAAACTCATACAGGATTCCAAAAATGTTGCTGTAGCTGTTGTTGTTTTCAGAAGAGATCAATTTGAGTCCTGATATTTACCATAGAATAGCAACTGGAAAGCCTTTCTTATATTTCAATTGATTCTCAAAAGAGAGAGCAAAGTTGTCTTTCAAATAAAAACTAACTAACAAACAAACAACAACAACAAAAAAAAAACAAATAAAATAATTGAGTCAAGTCTGACCAGATCATACAACCAGTAAATTTTCTTTCCTGTTCTTTTAACTGCTATCAGAAAAAACAGCATTGTCTCGCTCTCCTGCCTCGGAGTCAAGATGCCTGAGTTTTTTTCACCTGGCTTTTCCTCCCTTATGTCATTTTTTGTTTATCCTTAAAGTCGAGTACTTAGGACTCCCAGGTGTGGTCATAAACCCTTAGAAAAACTCCTGAATTGATCCTGTGAAGTATATACCACAGTGAATGTGCCAACACACACACACATACACACACACACACACACACACACACACACACACGCATACACACACACACTTTGGCTTCCACTCCTCAGTCATTGATGTTCAAAAGCCATGTCAGAGTTCTAGAATAGAAGCCAAGTGTGCAACTGCATAATTGGTGGGAATGCAACTTTTACAAATTCCTGGTTTTAATGTAAATGTGGTAATATTACATTGAGAACTATTTTGGTTGGTTCTCTCCTCCTCTTTCCCCTAAAAGCCTTCACTTTCGTAGAGTGATAGAGACTGAAAGGAGCTGCAAGATCCTTTAACAGCAACTCTTAACAGCAAGCTCTCTCTACCAGGATGGCACTGACTGTTAAATGAAATTTCTTCCTGCCAACCTCTTATGTGAGCCAAGGCGTCAGAGTAGAGGACAGGGACAGACCTAGTGATGTCTGGGAACAGACTGGGCCTGAAAGATCCCCTCATTTCTCTTCTCTGCCATCAGTGTCTTGGACATCAGTTTTCATGTTATATACCACCCCTCCGTCTTTGATTTTGAAGGCTGTAAAATAAGAAGCAGGCATAGCCAATTAGTGGCTGGATTATGGGGAGAAAAACATGTAGATTTGAAACCATTTAGCTCATATATCCTTAAACCTTTGTATAAGATAAAGGTCACTTAAGATCATCACAAAGAAGAGCAGCTTCCAAGGCTGAGGAGACTACCTGTGTGTTGCTGAGAAAGCACAGTGGGCTTATCCTACTATGGTTTGAAAAACTTGAAAAATGAGATGACTTTTTTTGAGCTGTGTCTCTGGACCTCCTGTAACAAAACAGCTAGAAAATAATCTTGACAAACAGTCCCTTTACACTGACACCAGAGAAATGTTCCCATGTAGAAGGACTTCAGCGCCTGGTGGTGGCCAGGGGAATCAGAATAGCTTTTCATTCTTCAAAAATGTAGAGTTCTTTTAACACTGGTATTGTTTACACCTGCCTTGGTTTTGTTCAGTGTTGTTTGTTTGTTTGTTTGTTTTTGTTTTGAAGTAAAGAAACACTGCTAGATTGATTTGGTACAGGATTTCGTTTACCTGGGGACTCTCTCCATAAGTTGTGAACATGTAAATTATGTTGGCTTAATACTTTATTATCTATTGTTTCTTCTATAACATGTTTTCAGTTACAGAGAGAGAGATGCCGTATGAATATGCATAAATCTTGAGAGATAAAAAAGATGTAGCAGTAAATTAACATTGAATCAAATGCCAGCGTAATAGGCGGTGGCTGGCGACTCTAGCAGTTGAAGCTTGAGAATTTTTGGTTTGGGGATATGTGCCTCTGTGAAATGTGGAGAGCAGTAGGAACTTTGAGAGGACCCAGCACCTACTTCAGGGAGCTTACAACCACCTGTCATGGCAGCTCCAGGAGACCCAATGCTCTTTTCTGGACTCTGTGGAAGACCTCACCCCCAACAGAAATAATGACAGTCTTTGTTTTGTTTAAATGTCAACACTTTCAACCCTATCTTCTTCTACTGCTTAGCTCATTGAACACTTACGTGTTTCAGGTATAGTCTCCTCAATACAGGAAAAATCAGAACCTCCATCTTTTGCATGATTCCATTCCTCTGAATAATGTCAGTTCCATTTTAACTGCCTAATCAGTGGCTTAGTTGAAACTGATATTAATCAGAGTTTGTAATGACAAAATTAAAGAGATACAGACACAGTCATTGATGTATTTTGGATGCTTGGGATGAGTGGTTTTTCTGATACAAAAGCAAAGAAGGCCAATCATGTGTTGAGCATTCATTATTCCCTTGGTTTGATCCAGCATAACAAACAAACAAACAAACAAACAACAACAACAACAACAAAAATACAAGAAGCAAAAAGAGAACTAATAGACTAGGATCAGATGGAAGGGGTGGAGGACTTCCTCTATCAGTGGACTGGTGGAGGGGCATGGAGGAGATGAGGGAGGGTGGGATTGGAAGGAGACGAGGGAGGGGGCTACAGCTGGGATACAAAGTGAATAAACGTAAACTGTAATTAATAAAATAACAAATAAATTTTTAAAAAAGAAATTAAAACAAAAAGAATGAGTCAAAAGAAAAACAAAAGACAGGAAGAGCCCAGCTGATTCATCGGTGTGTAGGTCTACAATGGTTGTAGTAGCCTTTTACAAACTCCTGTTTCATTTTGAGTATAATAGCAACTGGGAGATCTGGCCTACATTGTAGACTTCATAGCAAGGAAAGAGTCTGTCTGTGAGCAGTGCCAGAGTGCCCTTCAAATCCTTCAGTAGCCAGCCCACCATTTGTTAAGAGCTGGCAACGGCCTGCACCCAACACTCCAAATCTTCAAATTGGAGTATTATCAAAATGACAGCAGTTACAATTTGTATAGAGAATGTATTCAGATTAACCAAATGAAAGGAGCAAGAAGAAGCCAGTCATTTGTCATTATCCCTTCCACTGACGTGGTGGGATGTTCTGTCAGGGAGCCCATATCGCACCATCTACCGAAAGCTGTTGAGGCTCGCTGCAGTGCCCCATTTGACCCCTTACGTTGAAATGATGTGCAAAAGGCATCATTTGTTTTTGGCTGTTTCCTGTCCACACTCTCCATGGGGAGCAGACTTTTCGTACTCTTTTTTTTTTTTTTCAACTCTGATATAAAGCAGGCTAGGGTACAGGCCAAAATCTAGCAGGACGAAATGGTGGTGATAATGAGACTTAATAACTACCATCTGAGTGGTGATTTCTAATCTGCCTGAGTCTCTGCTTTCATCATCTTATTTTGTCATGACATGAATATGTGGGATTTCTGCTTTAAATATTTCTTTGACAAAAGCCTGGCATTGAGTTTAGAACAGGCCTAACTAGAGCTGGTCACAGCAGCCATACAAGACTGAAAGTCCATTTCTCATACACACCTTTTTTTTTTTTTCACTAACTTATTTAACCACTTTACAGCCTGATCATAGCCCTCACTCTCCTCTCCACCCAGACCCACCCTCATACCCCCTCTCCCATCCCTCCTCCCTTTGAGAAGGGGAGGCCTCCCGAGGGTACCACCCCACCCTGGCATATCAAATCTTAGCGGGGCTAAGCTCATCCTCTCCTTCTGAGGCCAAACAAGGCAGTCCAGCCAGGGGAAAGAGATCCAAAGGCAGGTAACGGAGTCAGAGACAGCCCCTTCTCCCATTGTTAGGGGACCCACATGTTGGCCCTGCTGCACATCTGCTACATATGTGTAGAGGTCCCAGGCCCAGCCCACGCATGCTCTTTGCTGCTTGGTGCTTCAGTATCTGTGAGCCGCCATGGTCCGAAGGTAGTTGACTCTGTAGGTCTTCTTGTGGAGTTCTTGATCCCTCCAGCTCTCGCAATCCTTCCTCCCAGTCCTCCACAAGACTCCTCCAGCTCAGCTGTGGCTGTGGTCTCAGCATCTGTTTCTATCAGCTGCTGGACGAAGCCCCTCAGAAGACAGTTATGCTAGGCTCCTGCTTGCATTCATAGCAGAGTATCATTAACAGTGTCTGGGGGTGGTTCTCTCCCATGGGGTGTGTTTCAACCTGGTTGGCCTTTCCCTCAATCTCTGCTCCATCTTCATCACTGTCTTTTGAGTAACCCATCAACCCCCACAGTTGTTCTTATGGGACATATTCAAAGGACCCTTTATAATCATGTCTACCTCCTCCACGCTTCATTAACTATTTTCCCTCAGTCCACTAAAGCAAGCTCTCCCCTACCAGGCTGTATCAATCGCTAGGTTAATTTGTCACTAATTTAGCAAGTGTCAAACGTAAGATGTCTTTTCCCCTTTATTTTTCTTGATTTCATGGGCATATTTGATCAGAACTTTGATACGTTCACTTCCTTGACACCTGTGACAGAACATTCATATCACCTTGTGTCCTCGCAGCATTCTTTGTCTCCTGCCTGTCCAAAAATTTGCTTTTTAGTCCTCCACTTAAATGTTTTTTTTCATGCTGCAATGTAATTTCCCCTCTCTCTCCCTCTATTTTGCCTTTAAGTGTCTTGTTCTGCACACTGCTCAAGGTTAAGCTCATTAACTGTTGCTATTTCTTCTGCAAATGTCTACATTCTAATCTTTCCCTCTGAGCCTCAGATTTTATATCTAATTTTTTACTAGATCACATGGTCTAGCCATCCCAAGAGACCTTAAGTTAATAATGCAGAATGACTTCTTCCGTTCCACTTATACCACACTGCCTATCTGATCTTGAGTACAAAAATCCTCCCCTGTACCTGACTTGTGCCTCCTGCTAGGTTCCTTGAAACACCTGTGCTACTTCTCCCAATCACGTCTCAGCTCGGTTTTCTTCCTGTATGCTCCCACAATGTACTATAAAGATTTACTGTGTCTTTACCCATTTACTTTACACATTTTCCACAAAGAATAAGCATAGCCTGAAGACACTAACGATGACTTGTTCCCGGCTTCCTAATGGCCAGTGTCAGTAAATAGAGTGGTTCATATTTGGACTCAGTGGGTACTAAATAGATCCACAAATCAGGAATGCCTATGTAAAAAGATTTCACCAGAGAAACACTGAGACTCTTTGGACATTGTCACTCATCCCAGTTAAGCATAGGAATGGTAGAAGTTGTAGGCATCTTTTGTCTTATTCTTTTCTTTTTGTATGTCTATGTATGAGTTGTATCTGTGTTGGTGTATGTTGGTATAGATGTTTAAGTGGAGATGGAGAACAAAGGACAAACTAGGGTGCCATGCTTTCATTTCAGTGTTAGTTACTTTTCAGTCGCTGTGGTAAAACACTGTGACAGAGGCAACTCACAGGAGAAGGTTTTATTTGGGTTTACAGTTCCAGGAGGATAAAAGTCCGTCAGTCACTCCTGCGATGAGGAAGCATGGTGGCAAGCAGACATGGTGGCTGGAGCAGGAATATGAAGCAGTATGTCTTAAAACTGCAGGTGGGAAGCAGGCAGAGTGAACCAGGAATGGTGCAAAGCTCTTGGAACCGCAAACTGATCTCAGGAACACACTGCCTCCAGCTAGATTATACCTACTAAATCCACGCAATAATGTCACCACCTGTGGACAAAAATCTTCAAATGCCCAAGAATATGGGGACATCTCAATCGAGCAAACACAGCTCCTATCTACCTTTATTTATTTATTTTAAATCAGAGTTCTCACAATGACCTGTAACTCACCAAAAAAAAAAAAAAAAAAAAAAAAAAAAAAAAAAAAAAAAAAAAAAAAAAAAAAAAAAAAAAAAAAAAAAAAAGGTAGGGTGGGCATGGAGACTAGTAAACCCCAGGGACTCAGTTGTATCTACCATCCAAGTGCTGGGGTTATATCCACATTCTACCACACCTGATGCTTTTCACGTTAAGTTCTGGGGCTGTAACATAGAACCTCCTGCTGTAAGGCAAGCATTTTGCTGACTGAGCCACGCCTACTGCTCTGAAGATATCCTTTTAATGCCTGACCTCTTTTTCTTCATACCTTGAAGATTACAATATGGAAAGAACAGAAACATTTTAATTCAAGTATTTCCCAGAAATGTTTCAAAATGCGTGAATTCTGCCTATAAATATGCTTGGCTTTTAAGTCTACGGTTCAGAGGAAAATGATTACTACCCAGGGACTAGGGGTTGCTCACTTGGCTTTATCTTATATTCTTAATAAATCATGATAGTTTGGCAGCCCTATGTAAAGAAGTCATGCTGACGCATGGGGAGGAGCCTTCCACTCCTGCTCCACACCAGCTGAATGTTCCTACTGTGTAAGAATGGCACAAAGTCTATCACAGAAAGCTAGATAGATAATGATGTTATAGAGTGGTGTCTGAAAGTGATTCACAGAAGCTGTGTAATCCCCTACAGTGAATCAGTAGGCCCTTTGCATAATGGGAAGATGTTCAGGATAACCTATTATGTGAAAAGAGTGGCTTATGCGATCAAACTGGCGTCTATGTAATTGGGAGTCTGCAGTTATTATAACTCAGAGACTTCTGGTTGAGTTGTCAAAGCATAGCGATTTTTTTTTCAAAGCAAGAGAGGTAGTTCAGTGGGTAAAGAGTATGCTGGGCAAGCATGAAGATTCAAATGTGAAGACCCAGCACCAGAAAACCTAGCCCCAGCACCAGAGAAACAGAGATAAGGGGAATCCTGGCCCTAGCTGCTCTGTTACTTAATCAGAAACAGTGAGCCTCAGGTTCAGTGAGGGACTTCACCTCAAAAACATACAGTATGACAAAGATATTCAGCGTTAGCCTCTTACCTCTGATGCACAACGACACACGAGATGCAGATGGACACCTACCTGCATATATACACACACAAACATAATGTATTCTAGTTAGAGTTTTTTCGACTAGACTCAACTTGTTGCTCGTGTATTTACACACATACACACATATTATTTTTCAGTTATTGTATTTATGAGTATTTGCACTGCATGTATGTTTGCATAACACAAATATGCCTGGTGCCCATGGAGGCCAGAAGTGGATCATCTGGGCCTGACTGGACTTACAAAAGGTTGTGAGTCACAAAGTGGGTGCTGGCAACCACACCCTGGTCCTCTGGAAGAGCAACTGAGGCTCTTAACTACTGAAACATCTCTCTAGCCTCCCCATGCATCTGCATTACTTCTTTACACATGACTGCACTAAACAGTCCTAGTCTTTCGGTCTACATTGCCCAGGTGCTGGAACACAGTTGTGTCCATCACCCCAGTCAAATGTCTGCATTTAGTAAAATCACTTCTCTAATATGTCCCTTTATTGTTTAATCAGGGCATTTTCCTGCTACAAACTACTCATGTTGTATCCTTATCATATTTTCTTTCTCTCAGTTTTATCTGTCTCCGTGGAATCCAATATGACAGTCACTTGCCATAGGTTGACTATTACACTGACATGAACTGACTGAAATAAATTTCAGATTTCGGACCTTTTAACATAGCAGCCTCCATTTAAACTGTCCAGTAGCCAAAGCTGATGTGAAGGAGGGTAGAGCATGGCACCAAGGACATGGCCACTGTCTTAGAAGTGCTGAGTCACCACTCAGATTGACACTGGCTGGTTATGATACTGTGGAAGTCTTTTCCTGCATTAATCACAGCAGACACTCTGTCTTTGAAGACTTGTGCAGCATTCTTTTCTCAGTGCGGTAAGTTTGGTCAACAAGGAAGCTTCGAGCCTGATTCTTTAAAAGCTCCATTTTTGGAGCCTGGGGAGATGGCTCAGTGGGTAAGGTACAAGCACAGGTACAAGCACAGGAATATGAGTTCGGATCTCCAGAACCCTCTGGTGTGCACCTGGAACCCCAGCTCTGGGTGAAGAGTGTGCAGAGACAGGAAGATCACAGAAACGCATTAATCAACCATGCTTGCCAAATCTCTTTTGTAGTTAAAGACTCTGTCTCAAAAAATATGGAGATCAGCCAAAGGAAAAACTTACATACACAGTTATGGTTGCGCATAAGCGCCTGTAAGATTGCACCCACCATAATGCACAGACTCCACCCCGTACATACAGGCAAAATGAAAGGAATAGAGAAATCTGTGGTTCTAGCTCAAGCTGCTTGACCTTTAAGCAACTTTCATGCATCTGGAAGTTCTGAGTAAATGCCCATCAGTAGCTCCAAGAGGAGATAATTCCTAATGTGGCATAGGTGTTAAAAACCTTTCTCACAAACTGGAGTCACCTCAAAATTAGAGAACTACGAATGACTCAAATATTAGGACAATTCATCTGTGCCACGATTTGAGGCCCTGTTTAGCTGAAGGAAGGCTGACTGGGTATTGGAAAGCCAAGGACACTATCGACAGGTCAGTCCAGTCTCTTTCCACCTTTCCCATGGGGAGCAAGGTAATCACCTGGAATTCAATAGAGTCCCTGAATTATTTAGACAGTCTGGTATTGAGACGGCTGGGGTTTGGGAGAGATGATGCTGATCTATAAATTTTAATGACTGAACATGATGTTAGTGATTTGCCAGAAGATCGAAGGAATTATATAAATTATCTGCAGAGTTCGTGAAGCTTCTTTCAAATGACCACTGAGCTTTCACGGCTTTTACTGGGTTCCTGAAGGTTGAGGACCCCGGTACAGGCTTTGACAGGGGAGGTGAGTGAACCAGGCCTTCTGTGGCTATCCAGCATGTGTAATTGGGTTTATAGTTCAACATCGGGCAGCTCTTCGCTCAGAGCTTCATCTTTACCACTGTGCAGAAAGATGGATTTTGTGCACTTTTAATGTCCCCTTGAGGATTCTGTGCTGTGTAGTGCAGGAGAGGGTTAAAGGAAGACCCCCTTGGTGCTCTGTGGCTGCTTTCTTGAGCCTGCTGGTAAATATGAGGATGCTTTGGGTGACATTAAGCCTGCTGTGGGCCTTTTTTTTTTGCAAAGTGCCCTTTGAATGTTATCATATCCTCTGGGGATCTATTTCTACAAAGCAGTTCAGCTTCACCTCTCTCTAGCTTCTGGCACTCCAGAAGAAGCTTGAGGATGAGGGAGTGGAGGTCAGAGGTCGTGGGGCAGTTTAGCATGTTCTCCTGCTCTAGTGCATCAGTACTGTAACCTTCTGTATAGAGCGTCATCCTTCAGTCCCAGTGTGGCTACGGGAAGACCTCCCAGCAGGGGCTGCGGCCCACTAACATCCTGTCATAGAGCTCTGTGTCTTCTTAAATCCCTCCGAGATGGCTGAACACCAATGCCTTACCTTATGTTAAACTGTTAATTACGGCGCTGGTGTTATCTTTTGCTATTTCAAGTCACATGGTAGTTTTCAGTGACATTTGGCTCTTGACTGACATATAGATTGCTATCCTGAACGGCCTCTGTGCCCAGTGACCAGACTGGTGGAAACATGCACCTATAACCGAATCATCCTACTCCATGAAGTTTGCTTTCCTACTTGCGTGGGCCACTCACTCCGACTCAATTGATCACAAAAGTAAATATGTGGATGGATGGCTGAGGGGCACAGAATACTTGCTGCTTCTGCAGGGGACCGGGTCCAATTACCAGCACCTACCTGATGGTTCACTAGTATTTGTAATCCCAGTTCCAGGGGATCCAATGCCTTCTCGTGACCTCCTTGGGCATTTGGCATATACATGCATACAAAAAATTCACATACATAAAATAATGAAAATTTTTAAAATGTCTAGCAGTGTAGTCATCTGTATTCTTCTTTAATTGTCCTGTACCTAAATAACATGAAGAAAAAGCTTATGGAAGCAACCCTAAGACTATGTTCTACTATATAATGATCGCAAGGATGGTTACATACTATAAAACATTTGTTCTAAAAAAAAGTATTCATGAACAAAGTTTGTCCAGAAGGGTGAGGGAAGCTCATCCTATGTTTATGTTCCAATCAAACTTACGTTGTTCCTTTGTAATAGTCTCCTCCTCTGTGACCTACATCTCTTCCAACGCTCTGTTCCACTACGCTTTGCTCCCATGATTTTTCCATTTCTTTTAAAATATTAATTGGCTTTCTAAGCCATTTAATAACATAGGTGAAAAACTGGGGAAAAGGCACTTACCGTAAAGGGAATCTGTCAACTCTATCTCCAGTCGTATGCAGGGAAAAGCTTTGTATAGGCTCGTAAAAACAATTCTTCTTCACTTTCAGATCTCTTGATATTTGATGACGGGAAGTGAATATTTGATAAGCAGTTGTGGAGAGAAGGCACGCATACACACTCTAGCTCCAGGAACCTCTATTTAAAATTTTATGGGTCTTAAATCTTTATAGTTTACTTCTGAGCCATACTGACAAATGGGATAAAAATAGCTGCTCAGGGCTGGGAAAATGTCTAAGTGTGCAGTGCACCTGAAATTCCAGCATCCCTACAACAAGATGGTGACAGGAGAATCCCAGGAAAGTGATGGAAAAGCTAGCCTGGCACACTCAGCATCAACAGGAGACCCTGTCTCAAACAAGACAGAAGGCAAGCGCCCACACCGCTCTTGTCCTCTGACCATGACACACACACACAAAGCGAGAAACTTTTTCTGGCATAAATACCCTCTTCTGCATGAATCCTGTTCCTTTGGTAGGTCTTGATAATTGTAGGTGGAATGCGAATGTTCTTTTTGAGTGTGCGGGAAGAGCCAGGCGCGCTGACCTTCATTTCAGTGTGATGGCTCACTTAACGATAGTCTTGCTCACTAGATTCCTGTCCTTCCTTTCCCTCATGAAGTTAATGCCTGTTTTTCTCTTCTAATCCCTAAATCGTTTGAATTTGGAAACAACAAAAAAAAATATTCCAGAAGTAGCCCTATTTTATGTCCATTTTTAAGGCAACCAGTGTTACCGTGACCGAGGCGACACTTGCTACAAATCATCTCAGCCTCGTCTTAAAATATTTGTTTATACTTTCCAAGTCTCCCCTAACAGAAAGTAAAGTACACAGTGATTGCTGAAGGTTGTCAGAATATGAAGGTCACACTAAAAATCCCATGCTACGTTGTCCTATGTCGTGGATATAAAACTTATGGGATCCTATGAGTATGTTAGACTATGTGAAATGAGCTCTATGACTGTCACCTCCTGATAATGCATTTTGATGATGACTTAAATCACTTCAATAAGAATGATGTGTCATAGATAACTATACATTATTGATAGTGATGTGAATATGGGAACCATGTTAAAAGCATGTACTTTTGTGTTTTAGAACAGCGAACAAGTCAGGTGTAGTGGCTCACGCCTTTAATCCCAGCACTCAGGAGGCAGAGCCAGAGGAGCTCTATAAACTGGAGGCCAGCCTGGTCAAAATGTCAGTTCTGAGACAGCCAGGGCCACACAGAGAAACATTGTCTCAAACAAACAAACAAACAAACAAACAAACCAAACAAACACAAACCAGCTAGTAAGGGTTGGAGAGATGTTTCAGTCCTTAAGAGTTCATATTGCCCTGACAGGTTCTTGGCTCTCAGTACTCACCTCAGGTGGCTCACAATTATCTGTAACTCCAGTGTCAGGAATCACACCCACTTCTGGCCTCCACAAGTGCCTGCACTTAGGTGTCCGTAGCCACATACACATGCATATACATGCAATTAAAAATTAAACAACAAAATCAGGCAGTAATTCAAATGTACAACTCTACCACACCTTGAGGAACTTTTACTGAAAATGTTTTCCAATATAGTGATGACCACACTGAGAATCAATGTTGAACTTTTAATATTACTACAATATTGTAATGTGGTTATTAATTATCAATTTGTCAGTTACTAATAATTTCAATTCTAGAAGAATATTTTCACAATAATTATCACATATGTTACCTGGTTATTCTCTAGTGTTTCTATGTTGGTTACAGTTTCCTTAAGTTTTTAAAGCACTGTAGAACTAATAATCAAATCTAATCACTAGGGAATGAATGTGTGTGTTTGGTATATATCAATCTTCCTAATACTGAGACCTTCAGTACATTTCTTCTTGGTGTGGTGACACCTAACCATAAAATTATCTCATTCCTACTTCATAACTGTAATTTTGTTACTACTGTGAATCATAATGTAAATATCTAATATGTAAGATATCTGATAGTCTACCCCTGTGAGGGTCACGACCCACAGGTTTCGTACTACCCGTATACAAAAAGTCAAGACTATTCATATTTCTACTAAACATATAGAAGGAATACAACCCCTTTGATAATTATCTCAAAGTAATTATCTCAAGATAATTATCTCAAAATTGTAAAGGTGACTGAGACTACCAGTCCTTTAGAGGTGAACTCTTCAATAAACTTTGAAATGTAACTATTAATATATTTATACCCATTTGACTTAGTCATGGGGTGTACAGACATTTTACTATTTATGGGGCAGGAAACATCCAACCAGCTGAAGACCTCAGTGAAACAGAGCCAAATGATTGAAAAGGGAGACCTTCTCCTGCCTGAGACTGACTAAACTCCAGTGCTGGAGCTCTCTGACCTCAGAACTCAGACTGAAACCTTGGCTCTCACAGGGCCTGCGCCTGCACATCTGCAGCTAAGGGGTACAGGATCAGCCCTGCTATAGATCGGGCCACAGCTTCACCACTGTCTTTACTTGAGGATCCAGACCGCTGGCTGGCAGATCTTGAGAGCTCCTAGCCTCCAAACTGCATGTAACAATCAACACTTTATTAGTCATACATGCACACACAGAGGAGCATACAGCATGCACATACGTACGCACAGAAACACACCACAGGCACATGTGTGTTTATAACTTGTATATATGAAGATCTATAACACAATGAATCATACCAACTTAAATAAATCCCTAAGCTTTAATAATGTTAATATAAATACTCTTAATTCTACATTATAACTAAAAATTTAAGTAAAAGTTATATTCTTGTTAAGAACCTAACCTCATATGTCTGTAGAAAGGGCTCGGTTGGTATAGCGTTTGCCATGCACACATGAGGGCCTAACTCTTAACTCCCCACACCCACATTAAAAATAACATAGAAGTAGTGGCATGCACTTATAGTGGATGAGCTGGGGAGGTGGAGAGAAGAGGATTACTAGCTAGTCAGCCTAGTCTAAACTAGCCCCAGGCCAGAGAGAAACTCTCAAAACACAGGCAGACAGCTTCTGAGGAAGGATACTCAAGGTTCTTCTCCAGGTTACACACACACACACACACACAAACACTCTCACATATAACCTTACTTATTAGGCCACTTAATACAAATAATTTAATTCTATTTTTCTTGCTTTATCAGGACAAATAAAGAACAGTGTTTTTAATATATTTATTATTATTATTATTATTTACAATTTATTCATTTTGTATACCAGTTGTACCCCCTCCCTCATCTCCTCCTGGTCCTTCACTCCTCCCTCTTCCTCCCCTATCCCTCTTCCCTAGTCCTCCTCCCCTACAGTCTGACCCTGGCCTAAAAGGTCCCATCAGCACTTTCTGGATCCTCTTCCTCTGTGGACTGGCTAGGTCGCCTCACCAGGGAGAAGTGATCAAGGAGCAGGCAACCAAGCTCATGTCAGAGACTGTCTCTTCTCCTCTTACTAGGGAACCCTCATGGAGATTGAGCCTATACTATATCTGAGCAGGGGGTCTAGGTCCTCTCTATGCATGGTCTTTGTTTGATGCATCAGTGTCTGCAGGACCCCCTGGGTCCTGGGTATTTTGTTCGTTTTGTTTGGCCTTGTTGGTCTCCTTGTGTGGCCCTTATACTAAAATCTAGAGAACTAAAGAGGCTAAACCACAAGGAGAACCCCAGAGAAGAGGCTTAATTCTTATTCAAAAGGGAAAACAGCATAGACACCGGAAGTGGTAGAAGAGAGGAAAAAGGACTGGAGCCTGTCACGGATGTCCTCTAAAAGACTCTACCCAGCAGGGGATTGAATCAAAGCAATGCAGAGACTTACAGCCAAACTTTGGACAGGGCACAGGTAGTCTTATGGAAGAAGGGGGATATAAAAGGACCAGGATGGACAAAAATAGTGTTTAAATAGAACAAACAAAGGAAGCAATGTCTGTTGATGGTTTACTGCTGAATCTCAGAGAATGTGAATAATTTGGTCAAGGTCACATAGTAGGGAAGCTGACATAGGAAGACTCAAACCCATGTCTTCGTTTGCTGACTTGAATGCTGTCTGCTCAGCATTTATGTGCATTAAATGAGATTTCGGTGTTTTGAGGTTAATTACATACTGGGTCCAAATTTATCAGATGGATTTGCTACTTACTTAAGTTCTCAGTGCTGTAACACAGGTAGAGCATACATTTTATTTAATTTTACACTCAGCATTTTATTAATTATTTGATAATTTCATAAAATATGTTTTGATCATTTTGACCCCCCCCATCCTTCTCCCTAATTTCTCCCAGACCTACCTCCTATATCTTCACTCCTTCCAACTTCTTGTCTTCCCTTTTTTTCTAAAAAGTAAAAATACCCATGTCCTGTTTTTGCTACCCACCTCCCTTGTGCGTGGGGAGGATTTTTTTTCTATTTTTAATTGAATTTTTATTTAAGTTTAATTTTTTTTTTACTTAAAAATTTTGAGAATGTCACATGTGAGTCCTGTCTTTATATGGTTCCCACCTCTTCCTTTCCCTTTTTTCAGTCCTGTGTCCCTCTCTACTCATTCTCAAATCCAAGACCTCCTCTTTACTATTCCTGTTATAGGCTGACATATGCAAACACACATGTATATATGACCTGCTAAGTCTATTTAACATTGCTTGTATGCACACCTATTCAGGGTTGGCCATTTAAGATAAGATTATCAGGGGTCTTGTCCCTGGGGGAAATCAGTTCTATCTCTCTATAGCAACTGGTCACCTATAATTTCTTGTTGTTTTTTGTTTGTTTGTTTGTTTGCTTTGTTTTCTTTAATCTAGAGATGGGACATTGTGAAATTGTCCCTACCTACACTGGCATGCCAGCTGGTACTGACATTATTTGATCTTGTGTAGCTGACCATATTGTGGAGATTTTGAGCACAACTTTCCATGTTGTATCTATAGACACCGTCTAGAAAAGGACATCCCAGTTCTCTGACTTTTATAAAGTTTGTCTCTCTTGTGCAATGTTCTTAACCTTAGGTTGTGTTGTAGATGTATCAGTTGGGGTCCTGGTTATAGGTTATTACTTGTAAAAGGTGAATTTACATACAAAACTGAAGTACAAATCAATCAAGACAATGGAGAAAAATGTTAAACTGTCAGTTAAGCGTCTATCTATCTGTATGTAGTGAAAATAAACAATCTGAATTTGAGCAAATGGCTCGGGGCATTAATAAGTTTGCAATAATGAAGAGAACTGGTAAACAAAGTATTAATTCTCTGATTCCATGTCCCCCAGCAATACACAGGTAAATTAATAAATGAAAACTTAACAAAATCACAAAGGGAAATGACACCTACGATTATAGCCAAAGAGTATAAAACATTTCTCTCATAAACTAAGAGACAGAAGAGGAAAACATGGGTGAGAAATAAATTAAAATTTAATGGTTATATGAAACATACCTCCAACTTTCTAATAATGCATATTCATTCTAATATTGGCCACCTAAATAAATAACAACCACTAAGGAGCTCTGGCATGCTGGTAGCATTGCTTTCAGAAGTTATCAGTTATCCATTGATAACTAGTGGATAATAAATTTGTGCAATGGAGCAGGGCTAGTATTTTAACACCTACTTACAAACAATGAAAAGTTGATAAACTAAATACTTTAGAGATGTTTTGTTTTGTTAAATTTATTACATCTTGTGTGTGTGGACGTCAATAGTAGTGCACAGTCCCAGGGATGAAGAAGCACAGAAAACTTGTAGCTTAACAATGACGTGTTTGTGTGTGCAAAGGTAACAGGGGTCAGATGTGCTGGCTAGTTAGTTTAATTTCTTTTTTGTTTATTTTGTAGTTAAAAATTAATTATAATATTTTTATTATTATAGTTTATTACAATTTATTCAATTTGTATCCCAGCTGTGGCCCCCTCCCTCATCTCCTCCCAATGTCACCCTCCCTCCCTCCCTCTTCTCTCCCTATGCCCCTCCCCCAGTCCACTGACAGGGGAAGGCCTCCTAGCCTTCTATTTGACCCTATCCTATCAGGGCTCATCAGGACTGGTTGTATCGTCTTCCTCTATGGCCTGGCAAGGCTGCAACCCCCAGATCACATAGCCTGTCAATGAGTTCATGTCAGAGAAACCCTCTGCTCTCCTTACTAGGGAACCCACTTGGAGACTGAGTCTATGGACTACATCTGAGCCAGGATTTTAGATCCTCTCCATGCATTGTCCTTGGTTGGAGTATCAGTTTCTGCAGGACCCCCAGGGCTCAGTTTTTTTCTTTTTTTCTTTCTTTCTTTCTTTCTTTCTTTCTTTCTTTCTTTCTTTCT
>REGO01000160.1:660223-676903 GCA_010120015.1 Rhombomys opimus | reverse complement strand
GATGTTCATTTAGGTGTCGTCCACCCAAAGAGCATCAGACTCGTCCGATACCTTTTTCTCAGAGGCGGGACCTGGGGCATCAACCCGCATGCAATCAGACATGCTCTTCTCTAGGTCAAAAGCGGCTGACCCTGAGTGCAGTGCTTAGCCTCACATCCTGAGGGTAACATTTTAGCTCCCATGCTTGGGGAACGTTTGCTGAATCACAAAAACAAACATTTAATGATGGAATTTTGATATGAAGTGCCTTCTTCTTCATGCTAATGTCTGAACTCAAGGTCTTTAACAACTTTGAATTATATTTCAGTATAAAGTTAAATGTTGTGCAAAATCAGAACCACCAGACTGGCCTGAATATATAAAGAAACACTGGGGACGTCTGTCTGACTGTGTTTTGTCCGAATAGATGCAGCTTAGTAAGACAAAGCTGTGCTGCCAACACCTAGCTTCTCTGACGGGCCATTGTGAGAACTGCTTCCTCACTTCATTTCAAAGATAATTTCAGTCTACCCTGTTATAAAGCTATCCACCCGGTAGTAAATATTACCTGAATATAATGAGAAAGAGAGGTCTCAACCAACTCCTTAAAAGAAAGAAAAGAAGGAAGGAGGGAAAAGAAAGAAAAGTTAAAGCAAGTCTTGAACATGCAGTTTGAACTTTGTCTACGCTAAACAAGATGCAGAAGTCCCTCAGCCCCAGCATCTGTTTCTTAAGAGAGTGTTTCTCTACGTGTTGCTGTGGTAAAGATGCTCACAGAGTCACTTAGGGGAGAAGGGGTTTATCTGAGCTCACGGTTTCAGATCACTGTTCACTGTCCTTGGGAGCTGCAGGCATCAGGAATTTGAAGCATCTAGTCACATCCACGGCCATCAACTCCGCGTGTTTGTCTGTATTCATCTCTCTTTCTCTATTCTTCCACAGTCCAGGGCCCTGCCCATGAATTGATGCCCCCCCCCCCGCCCAGTCATCAAGATAAAGCAAATTTACCCCCCCCCCACGGGCCATCCTGATCCAAACAATCCCTCGTTGAGGGATTCCTGATGATTCATGGTTGTGTCAAGGGGAAAAAACATCTACAGGAGAGCTGCACGGTAGCAAGTCAGTCAAAATGTCAGCAAGGATGGGGGAAGGAAGCCCCACCCTTCGCTGAGAAGCTCGGGGTAACCTGGGGTACCAGGGCTCTGTAGGTAGTCCAGGCGACAGTGGTCGGCTTTACCCCCATGCTCACGCAGGCGGCGCTGACTGTGCTCAGTGGGCTTTTTACAAAAGGAAATTAGGTTGGGAGGGAGACTTCGAAGGAGATGTGGAAGGAGTTGGAAGGGCAGGAATGGGGGAGTGGGAGTGATCAGAACATATCTCATAAACACGTGACATTCTCAAAGAATAAGTTTAATATATATAAAAAAATATTAATATATACATTTAAATTTTTTTTCGAGGAGGTAATTAAAATTCTGAACTGATGGGAATGCGTGGCCTTTGTTAGTAAATGCAGCAAATGAAATTTTAGTACCGGGGCACGGAAACTTCCGCAACATGTGGGAGATAGACCGAAAATTGAATTCTGCCAAGAGCCGGTGTTCAAAGAGCCTGATTCTTCCCTATAACAAGAAGTGGTGGCTGGAAGCTGCCCAAGATACCTGGAAAAAAAAAATCCTTACACGCTCATGTCACATCACACTACTCTGGATTCAGAGAGCAGATGCGTTTGGTTACAGAGGCCACGGGTTCCTCGCAAAAGCACTCACGAATAAATTCAGTCGTAAATTGATGGGCGCCCACGTGTGAGATGCTAGAATGAATACTGTTCCCGCCTTACTTTGCTGGTTCTTTTTGTCTAGGACCCACAGATCTCAGCATGAAGAGGCAGCTGGCGACCGGCTCGGGATCCTCCGGCAGTTCCAACTCCAGACCTCAGCTGAGTCCCACGGAAATCAACGCGGTGAGACAGCTTGTCGCGGGGTATCGAGAATCCGCGGCGTTCCTCCTGCGCTCCGCGGATGAACTGGAAAATCTCATTTTGCAGCAGAACTGAGGCAGACGACGTCCGTGCTGGCTGAGTTCCGCATTTCCAGTTTCCACTCTTGATTATCCTGGTCGTGCTGCACAGTCTCTTAAGAGAAACCCTTCCATCGCGCCACGTTGTCCTTGATCTAGATTCCGGTGAACTTCAAAGGAACGCTGACCTTGAAGATGCTCAAATGTGCCCAGCCTCTTGCTTTTTTGTTTTAGCCTGTCAGCATAAATATCATAAGCAAATTAAAAAAAAAAATACACAAGGCTGTGTACTCTTAATTCAGGATAAAAATGAAGAAGCTTGTGGTAGATTTAAAAAAAAAATAGCTCAAGATCCAACTGAAATATTAGTGGAATTTTCTACTGACTCATTGGACTGAAAGGTGAAGTATCTTGGGAAAAAAAAAAACAAACAAACTAGAAAAAGCCAAATTTCTTGTTGCTACGGGATATGACAACAATGAAAAAAAAGGATCTTGTATTTTAAAAGGAAAAAAATGTAATTTTTATAAAAGAAAACTTGTTTTTCATTCAAAAACGGTCATTTTTACTTTGGTAATTTTTCATAGGTCCTAAAAGAAAACTGTTTTTTGAGAAACTACTGTAAGTACCCCTTCCCACATCCCTTTTGCCTTCTCCTCTTTTCAAATTCTTTCTACAAACAGAGAAAAAAAAAAAAAAAAAAAAAAAAAAAACACTCAATGCTGGAAAACCCTTTGCCTACTTTCGTGAAGCCGCCGGTCAGGAGCTACTTCCAAGACAGGCCTGCGTCTCTGTCAGAACACCCCGCCACACGGCAGCTCGCCCCGGCAGGTTTTCATCGCAGGATTTTCTAGGCGTTACAAAGAGACTGAACACAAACCCAGCACGCCTGGCTGTGCCGCCCTCCCACAAGCCACAGTCCGGAACAGCTGGACGGAGGTGATTGAATGTGTTGTGAGGTTGCAAGTGACAATCTTAAACTTTGCACTCTTGCGTGTACTTTTCATTTCTAAGTTTCCGGAAAAGGCTGTTATGTCTCCAGGTACGATTTGTATAATTTAGGTTTTTTTTTCTTTTTTCTTTCTTTCTTTCTTTTTCTTTTTTTTTATTTTTTTTTCTTTTGCTAAAATGGAGAACTCTCAGCAGATAGAGCTGTGTCTTCGCAATGAACGCTCCCCTCCTGTCCTGCCCCGCCCCCCGTGCCCTGCCCTTTTCTTCACTTTAGTGTTAGACACATTCCCAGCGGTGTTTCCTGTACACCGAAGCAAGCCTGTTTTTAAAGTATTTAAGACGTGCTTTAGTTCACGCTTGTACTATTTTCCTTTCTGTTGAATTACAAATGCTTCGTGCATTCTTGAATTTGCCTTATTTTATGTAAAACCTGTCATTCGGTTTCTGACACTGAGTTGAAGGCATCAGTGGTGTTCCTTATCTACTTGTTACATATAGTTTTTCAAGTACTGACTGTGATTGTGACCGGGTAATGTGCACTTTTTCTTGTAACTGTGGACATTGCTATGCTTTTTTCTTCTAGTGTTTCTAGAATTATTGTTCCTTACAGTTACGTAAACAAAAAAAGCAAAAACAAAAAAAAACAAAAAAAAAATACAAAAAAAAGTTTTGTGATACTGTTGGTGAATATAATGTGAAAATCTTATTGAAATATGAGTATTTTGGAAATACATAGATGCACAAACATCTTTTAAAGGTGTGAATTTAGAGTTTGCTTATTTAATGAAAATTTTAAAAAAATTGAGGGCTGGTATAATTTTCTCTGTTTTTGTTTGGTTTAATAAACAGATTTCTGTGTTAAAACAATGGCTCTGAAAAGGTACAACTTTGTTTTGTCTTTTTGTGGTGCTGAGGGTCAAACCTGGAGTTTGGCATATGTCCGGCAAGTACTCCAATCCTGGAACACATCCCTATCTGCTTACAGATTCTAGTGCTTAATTTTGATCAGTTCTGTTTAAAATATTCAATGTAGCCTTCTGCGTACATTTGAAAACAGTATTTTGGTTTTTTTTCCCTAAATAGCCCAAAGCTGACCCACTCACAATACTGAAAACTGTATTCAGAGATGTGAATGGAATCAGAAAGAACAGGCTACTGCAAGGATTGTTCGTTATCTACTTAAAAGATAGATTTTTTTTTTAACTTTATTCTTCATTTTTCTTCAAATATGACCTGACTTTCTTAAGCCGTCTTGACCACTGCAGGGTTGAGGCGGGGGCAGCTCAGTGTGTAAAGTGTGTGCTCTGTAAGCATGAGGACACGAGTTCAAATCCCTAAGACCAACATGAAAACCCTGGCATGGCCACAAATGCCAAGAATCTTTTTTCTGGGTGTACCAGCCAGCCAATCTAGCTGATTGGCGATCTCCAGGTTTAGTGAGAGATCCTGTCTCAAAGCACACGGTGGGGAGTAGCTGAGGAAGATGTCCTGTGACATCATAGTATGTAAACAGTGTGACCTGCCTCTTGGTTCAGGAATCAGAACTCGGCCTCAAGTGCAGCCTGAGCTCTAGTAGGTCACACTTGGTTTTGTCTGACTTACCGGCCATTATCACTCTACGGCCGCTCACAAAGGACTCAGATGCTCAGTGTCTCCTGTGTGTGTCTTTGTAAAGAGGTCACCATGTTCCCATTATTTCCTCAAGGAACTGAAATAACATTCTCCTTTCCTTTTGCCTGTGACTTGCACCCACCTGTGAATCAGCCTGACTTCTCTCTATTTGGGAACAATGATTCAACAAATAAAGGTACACAACTGATGAGCTGATCTGATCCCCTTTGACCTCCACATATGACTGTACACACACACACACACACACACACACACACACACACACACTGTTTATTGTGTGAGGACTCTTAATGGGTACAGAGCGCACACAAGCATAAGCAGCAGTCACCAAATCTTCTTAGGTTCCATAGCTCAAGTAACTACATGGGTAGAGTGAGCATCAGACCCAGTAACACCAGCATACACTGGGTTCCCCCACACAAAGGGAAGCATCCCATGCCCTGTACCTCTCACAGTGACCTCGGGCGCTTGGCACAGTCCATCCCCATACTGTAGTCTAAAAAGGCAGAGGTCTTGCTGAGAGCACTGCCCTAGAGCTGAAGCCAGCATTTGGCCCAGCCACCCGTGCAGATGGTCCTCTCTGTAGATGGCCACTGCCACCAAATACTAAATAATTCCATTTTGCACTGCACCCTAGAACCTGAGGTCCATATTAAAACATTAGCAGTTTTATTTTTAGAGATGAATTAGAGTTACTCATTGAATGATTTGATGAAACATTTCTATGGTTGTTGAATTTCCTTCCAGGAGTAACCTCCACAAAGATAGAAAGCTGCAGTACAACCTGGTGGCTGGAGAGATGACTCAAACATTAGGAGCATTGGTCTAGTGTTCTTCCAGAGGAACTGGGTTCTATTCCCAGTCCTCACACTGCTGCTAACAACCCCCTGTTACTGCAGTCAGGGAATCTGATGCTATCTTCCAACCTCTGTGGACTCCAGGCATGCAACTAGTACCAGACATACAGTGAAGTGAAACACCCATGCACATAAAACTAATATATATAATTATTATATATAATATATATTATATATGTTAATATATGAGAAAGTCACCACTAGTGACAATCAGTTACATGTAACATAACAGAGGGTTTCAAAATAGGTGGTGGGTTTTGTTTTTGTTTTTTGTTTTTGTTTTCGACAGAATCCTGTGTTCACCTTGTTAGCCTCTCCCTAAGTGCTAGGATGACAAATGTGTTATCACGCTGACACAAATACTGAATCTTATTAAAAAAAAAAATTCAAAGGGACCATCTGTGCCAAGGGGAAGCCTTATTATGAATCTTGATACCCACAGATGCCGTTACCCTCAAAACATGAATATTTGTCCGAACACTTTCTGTCTATTGCCTGTGTTTCATGCTTAGCTCACACTGAGAACATTTGAAAATAAAGCAGGTAGACAATAATGTATTATCTATTTTTTTCTAACATTTTGGAAAACAGGAATTTGGTAAAGCAAGAACTAAGCGAGGGTAAACTACGGAATGTTTCCACCGAAACTAGTTCTCCTTCAAGTTTGGGCCCCTGTCCTCTAGAGAGGACAGGGGCCCAAACTTGAAGGAGAACTCCAATTTCTCACTCCAATTTCTGATTTTTTTAAATCTTTTCCCTCTGGAGACAGAGTCTTATGTGGCACAGGCTTCCTCAAACACACAACTGAGAATGACCCTGAATACTTTTGTCTTACCCATTCCACCTCCCAGGATTATAGGCATGCAACCCCACACCCACTACACACTGTGCTAGGAAATGAACCCAGGGTACTTCCTGCATACGAGGCAAGCCTTCTGCCACCCGAGTTAGCTTCTTCCTACCACCCTTAAGCTCTGTGGATTAAGATTTACAGCCCACCTGCATTTTTTGATTGATGGTCCTATCTCCATCCTTGAAACCAGAACCCTGATGCCATAACTTCTTTGAAGCTCTGATTTGACCTCTTCTTCCAAAACATTTATGGATTCCTGTGAGTATATGATGTTCACTTGAGTAATACATGATAATCTCTTTATATTAAGGTCAGCTAATTAGAAACCTTAATTCAACATACAATTTTAATTTTTTCGTTTGACATGTAACAAAACATCTGTGAGCTCTCATTAGGATGTATGCTTCTCTAGGGGTGCATTAGTCTACCTCTGTAGCTCTCTGATTTAATTTCCTTTGTTTTTTGAAATACCTCTCAGGACCCAACTGTATTTATTCTCTCCTCTCAGGAAGACATTTATTCGGCAGTATATCTTTATAAACTCTCATCAGCTGCGGCCCCTGCTCTTAAAAGGATTGCCTCATAGAGAGATCATTTTAGGAAGTATTTCTGGAATTTGTCATCCCAGTTAGATACAACAAAGATGGTAAATGGTAGAGGCAAACCTTTCAAGGGAAATAAAAGAACATTTCTGATTTATCCTTAGCATTAATTTCTTAGAAGCTCTTTCTACCCAGGTAGTTCCCTGGGACCTGCTTGTGAGTCTCAACTCATTAGGCCAGTGGGATACATGAGATTCCAAAGTTCACTTAAATCCCGTAAACTACCCACCTTTATCCATGGGACTTAGAATAATAAGCATCAATGCTGTCCAATTTACTTTGAACCAGAAAAAAATATATATTTAATATTTGATAGGATTAGAGCTAGTGATTTGGTGATAAACTACAGAGTTTAGGATACCCTTGGAAGCTTAAAACTTAAAGTTCTTCGCTTCCAATTCTTCTTTGGATCCATTGTGTCTGGCTCCTGTATAAAAATTGCATTTCTCCTCAGTTATTATTTTTCTCCTTTGAAGACATTAAGAAAAAAAAGATGATAGCAAGAATATTAATAATCGCCTTAATTTCATGAGAAAAAAATAAGATAAAAACAGAATATTTAGAATAAATGTTATTGAATAAAGAATGGGATTAGGACAAGTTTTATTCCTGAAAAATCTTGAAGTCTTATACTTTTTTTTTTTTAATTGCAGTGGTTAGACCAAGCTCTCAGGAGAAATGCCTTCTCCTTACTCATTGCACTCTTGCAATGGCAGACCAGATGGAAGGACACTCCACATCATTTATCTCAGTTCCCCTGATACAGGACAGTCAAGTCTGTGCTGCCCTTTCCGAGGACCTGAGTTCAGTTTCCAGCACCTACATCAGGCAGCTTACAACCATGGTTATTCAGTTCAGTTCCTGGGGATCTGACTCCATCTTCTAGCCTCTGCATGCACCTGCACATAGGTGGTGCACTTAAACTAATGCAGACAAGTAAAATAAATAAATAAAAAAACAAACAAAATAATAATGATTTTTGATCTAGTGAGTCAGGAAATGTAGGAGAATGTCAAGAACTAACATAACCTTTTCTTCAAGAAATAGATTCGAGGAAAGACAGGTAAGCCAGAAGAAATCTCAAAAAACAAATCAAAACAACAAAAATACCATTATCAAATTCCTAGTTTTGAGGAAGAAAATGTAAAGGATGGATGAGCTGCCTGAGGAATCTTACACACCACCCTTCAAAGATCCAAAGCCTTCCTTGCCCTTGCTTCGATGGCCCAGGAGGAAAAGTTTCCTTAGGACTCGCCATCTGCATTCTCCAGTGGGACTGGAAGGCTGAAGAGTCAGGCGGGTCATGACAGAAAAGGCAACATTTCTCCAGTCTTAAACACGGATGTTGCTGAGCATGGAGGGTCCCTTCTTCCTCCTTCCTTCTTCGAGGAGGACTCGACCCCATCAGTTGGCCATGGTGCAAACAATCTGTTTCTCTTTTGTAAAGCTGCAATTGACATGAATCAAATGTACACAGGAAAAGGGCTAGGTGTAATGCTCCTGTAGCTGCCTAAAGCCTGATCAAATCCCTTTATCTACCCCACACTCTTGGCAACAGCTATTAATAGTTCATTGCCTTTCAGTTTTTGCATGCTAGAGAGAGTGTGTGGCACTTTTCTTTCTGTGACTGGTTTGTTTCAGTTAAATTCACATTCCCCAGTTCCTTCCATTTCCCCACAACTAATAGGATTTCATTAACACAGAACGATGCCCGCCTGTACACACACGTCACCAGCTTGGGCTCTGGCACCCAGCCTTACTCCTCTTTAAACTATTGTGCACGGCACTGTAATAAACACGAGCATTCAGGTATCTCTTCGGTGTGCGAATTTAACTTCATTTGAATGTATACTCAGAAGTGGGATAGCTGGATCACAGGGTAGTTGCACTTTAGTTTTTAAAGAAGGTGCCAATCTGTGTCATAGTGGTTGTATAAATTTACGTTCCCCAGCAGCACAGCAGCACTCTTCCACGTCCTCACTAACTTGCTTTGCTTTGTTCTGTGGATGACAGTAATTCTAACTTGAGTAATAGGATATCTCAGTGTAGTTTGCCTTACTTTTCAATAGATAATGACCTTAAATATTTTTGCAATTTTTTGATGTTTTGCTGTCTGATTCCCTTCTTTTCTCTTTTAATTTGGAACAGGTGACTACTTAGGAGGCTAGGGGAAAAAAAGTATGAGTCCTACGAAGTAAAAAGTCGTTCTGCCAAGCATGGTAGCACATACCTGTAATTCCAGCACAGGGAGGACTGCAATAGGAGGATCAAAAGTGGGAAGGTAACCCGTGCTATATGGTAAGACTGTCTCAAAACAGCCACAAAAGGCAAAGTTTCTAAGAAATCTTGCTGGAGATTTGGATCTCGGTAAGTCTGAAAACAGATTGTTCACATAAGAAATACATGCTGCACTCAGCCACATGAGGTCTCTAGCTCCGTTCACAGGAACATCGTAGAAGAAAGCAACCAGAGCATGGGAACCTGACGTCAGTGGGGGCAGCACCAGCAGGGGCCCAGTCTCTGTGTCTCAGGCAGAGGACCAAGAAATCAAATGCAAATACCTAGGCTGTGGATCTGAAAACGGAAAGTGTATCAAGGAGAAGTCACCTCTTCCAAATTAGAGTAAATAATAACAATAATGTGGCCCTTAAGTATGAAGAAAATTTATGAAGAAACTAAACAGGTGAGAAGATGGGGTAGGCTTTGAGGTCTCAGATGTGCAAGTCAGGATCAGTCTCTCAGTCTCTCTCTCTCTCCCTCTCTCTCCCTCTCTTTCCCTCTCCCCCCCTCTCTCTCTGTGTGTGCTGCCTTCCTATCTTGATCACAGCTAGCTCTCTAGCACCATAAGTGCCTCTAGCTTCCCACCATGATGACAATGATTTAAACTTCTGAACTCTAAGCCAGACACAATTAAGTGCTTTCCTTTATAGGAGGTGTCATGTCATGATGTTTCTTCACAGCAAATAGGAACCCCAACTAAGATAGTTTTCAATAATCTATTTCTCCAGTAATCGATTTACTTCCCAAAATAATCTATAAGACCAGAGAAGTAGTTTTCACCTCATGTGACAAGCCAAAATTATAGCCACATCACATGGCAAATCTTTAAACAGAATCTTTTAATCTTCACAAAACAGAAAAGTTTGCTATTGCAAATATGTCTGTCTCTGTGGAAGCGCAGGTCTTGAATGCCAGGCCAGACACAGAGAAAGCTGGAAAAGTAATGTGGTGGTTTCTCTAGTGGGTTCTGCAAAGGTGGGCCATGCGTTTGGCAACGAGCCTGTAACCTCAGGCTTTCCTGGGTTTTACTATTTAGTGGTCAAATAGAGGTTCCTCATACTCTTGTGTTTCTGTCAGAAGGCTTAAGAATGGGGTGTTTGATGTGCTCCATGTGGTCTGTGAATCTGTAATGGTTAAATTAACAACTTGACAGGATCTAAGTTCTCAGAGAAAAGCCTCTGGCAATGCCTGTGAGGAATTATCAAAATTAGTGTCCAGGGTGTCTGTGATATCCCTGATAGGGATTACTCAGCCAGCAAGCCCCATCTTCAAGTGAGCCACACAGTTCCACAGGCTGAACTTCTGGGGTGAACAAAGAGACAGTAAGCTGAACCCAGCATTTATCAACTTCCGCTTCCAGACTTTGAAGCTCCTCCCACCATGACCTCCAGACAAGATGGACTGTACCCTCAGACCGTGAGACAGAATAAACATTTCCCCTGTGAGTTGATTTTATCCAGGGTATTTTATCATTGCAAGTGGACAGGAAATGAATACACCATTCTGTGTAGGGAGCAGAGAAGGGCTAAACCTTAGGCCAGCCGGAACTTGACTGCACACTGGTATCCCGCCTTGAGCAATTATTCTTCTTCTCCTCTTTCCTCATTAGTATGCAGCTGGCATATAGAGATTTCGAACAGCAAAGGTCAAATTATAATTTTTACGTAAGATCTTTAGACTTACAACTTATTCTCCTGACTGGTGCTTTCATAACCAGGAATATATAGGATTTCCTTCTCAGATAAATTTTCCCCACAGAATTTAATTGGTGTGCCCACCCCTGCAAGCCAATTATATGAAGGGAATCTTTTCTGTCTATACTAGCAGCCAGCTAGGCCAGGTTTGCTTCTGTAGAGCCCTGGGGCCCAGGACTTCTAGTAACTCATCCTTCATCTCAGCCCCCAGTAGTGGAGGCAGCAGAGAAGCTCGGCTATGGAGAACGGGACAGGGGTGATCCTCTGATCCTTTGTCCATGCTGGATGAGTCTGAAATCTATAAGGAACAGAGTAACAGCTGGAAGTGGGCAAGACCTTTGTAAGAGAGGGAGACGTAGCCACCTCTAAAGGCAAGGCTGTCGCAAGGGCACCCGGCTCAGTGGCCTGTCCTGCCAGCCTACAGCATTTTCTTCTCATTAATCTTAACATTGATTGGTGTGACAGAAAAGGCCAACTCCGCTGACATTTTCAAGGAATCCTAAACACCCAGACAGTAATGGATGCTGGGGAAGCAGAGCCCAGTTCATCTTGGAAAGCAGATATGACTTTCTTTCAGCTCCCCCTTTGCCATCCTGCCAAGCACCTTCGCATACCTCCCTGAATATTAAGCAGGCTAAAAGGGGCTGAGGAGATCTTGGTATACACAGCATGTAAGTGCAGCTCATCATATTCATGTTTGAAAAAAATACAAGTTCCAGTGCACAAATTAAGAGGTCTTTGCTTAGGAAACAGGGTCACTCTCATCAATCTATTTAAAAGATGGAGGTATTTCAGTTGCTTTATGAAAACTCGGGCTCAGAATTTGGGCACTTTTAATTGTTTCAGTCAAGACTCTTCAAAACCCAAGCCCTATGCTTTTTGTCCTCATGAAAATTGTGGCTTATATTTATATGCCATCTAAAAATGACCAGGACATGTATTTACATTGTGTGCCTTGATATATTGTTATATCTATATCTTAGGGTACCCAGAGACCACCAGGAGCCAGACCAAATATACAAGAGCAAAGAGCTTTATTTAGGCTTAAGCTCTGTCTCTTGACCTTCTCCAAGGCAGTGGATCAGAGAGGAGAATCTAAGAAGCTGCAAGGCAGGGCTTTTACTGGGGTTTGAGCAAGGACCAGGAATTTCCAAGCTTAGCAGTTACATGATTAGGTGACATTCAGCAACGGCAAGCTTGTTACAAGGTGATTGGCTAACATTGAGCAAGCTATCTGTAGACCTCAAGAATGTTAGGTATTTTCCTGTGCTGTGAATGTTCTACTACAAGGTGGGTGGGCTGCTCAGCACAAATGCCCCACCTTGAGAAAAGACACCTTCACATTCTTGTGGTTATCTCTAGGATGCTCTTGGGTGGGAAGTTTTATGGTCTTGTTCCTGCTAGTGACCTATGGTGACCAATGGCCTAATTTTTCTTTTACAGTCAGGCTTGGTTCTAAAGTGGAGACAAAATGGAGTTTCTGTTGTTCTCTCAATATGTGTTTATTGTGAAATGGCTGAAACAAGAAATTTACCAAATATATTACTTCATCTTACTTTCTTTTCCATACAGAGATAACATAAAACCAAAAGATTAATGAATTTTCAAAATTATTGCTGTAAGATAAATATCTAAAGTGTTATATATCATTGTAACATCTTCAAACCAAGCATGTTTTAGTGATTCCCCCCACCTCCTTGCTACCCCACCTCTCTTGTAGGCTCCCCGACTCTCTTCTACTCTTCCATGTCCAGTGCACCATCTTTGGCACTGTATCCCTTCTCATCTGCTATTGCCCTCTCATGGTCTTCTTTCCCAACACTTATACATGCTTGTGTGTAAACTGGGAGACATTATAGGCTAGGACCTACATCTGAGGGAGAATGTGTGTGCTTTCTCTTTTTGGCTTGCCTGTTATTTCACACTGGCTTTCCATTAGTTGTTCCTTTTGTGTGACAACATATTATCTGTATTTTAACTGATTGAGGTGCCAAGTCTCTGACACATGAGTAATGTAGGTGGCATTAAACCAGACTGTCTTGTAGTTTTTCCCCTTCCTTCGCCTGTAGGTTTCAGGATTTGTTTTTTTTTTTTTTCTTTTCATAATAAAAATTCATTAAGAAAGTTGTTCAAGCAGAATGTATTAAACGCCTCCAACCTGCAGAACCCCCTGGTGCTCCCAGATCAGAGGTGGGAGATTTTGATAACATGGAAGCATGTGCTTGGGGAAGATGGGAATTCACTGGGGAGGAGACTGGCAACAGGCCCTGTACTCACAGCCACCAGGCTGGGACCATTTGACCATGTGGAAAATGAGAATAAGCTCATCCTCAAACAGAAGCATGGCAGTCACTGCAAAAACGGAAGCTTTGAGACACACAGAACAAAATTTTAGAGCCAAGAAAGCTACTCTTCCACATTTCCATTTGCATCTCTCAGTAATGTTTAATTTCAGAAAATAACAAATCTTCTCACACATAAACAACCAAGTAAAGGTGATAAACACAACAGACTAGTATTTGAGGTTAAAAACACAAGACTTAAGTATTTGAAGGGAGAGACAGTGTATAGCCCTGGCTATAGCATTCTCAGTGGGGGCTGAGGCTCAGAGTGTGGGGTGTTCCCCCAGAATGCATGCAGACACCCTCAGGAGCGCCAGAACCAAATTAACAATGGTTTATGCCTAGTGGCTTAGTTGTAGTATACCCTACTGACTGGTGTTTCTCTTAACACAGCTATAAATACACACACACACACACACACACACACACACACACACACATATTCTGGAATAGAGATCATCAAATTCAGGTCAGCACATTAAATGTGGCACCATTTTAGTAAATAAAATTTTATAAGCATACATCTGTGGTCCTTATTTGCACATGTTTTGTGGCTGTTTTCACTCTGAGACAATCAAACCTGAGTTAAGTGTACCAGGTGTTAGGTCTCAGACCCAGGACAAATGACTAACTAAGAGGCCTCTTTAACATATCAAAGCAAACCTGGCATCCAGGTTCTCCCAACATCCCTAGGTCCCTAGCTGTTAGGCCTCTTTGGATGGCACAGCCTGCCCGCTACCCTAAACTTCTTCAGCCTGGGGGCTGGGCTACCCTTCTGCAAACTGCCCTTTCCTGTATAATCCAGACAGTTTGGCCATGCTGGTCCTTATTTCTGTTGTTTGTTTTCTCTCTTTTACCCTCCTGGACTCTTGGCTCCTGGCTCTCTCCCCTTCCCACACCTCTGGCTGTGCTCTCCCTCATAGCTACACATCTTCTCTTCCACCATACCTGAGAAGGCTTGTCTAATTTCTTTCTCTTTCTTTCTTTCTTTCTTTCTTTCTTTCTCTTTCTTTCTTTCTTTCTTTCTTTCTTTCTTCCTTCCTTTTTTTTTCTTTCTTTCTTTCTTTCTTTTTTCTTTCTTTCTTTCTTTCTTTCTTTCTTTCTTTCTTTCTCTCTTTCCTTTCTTTCTTTCTATTTTATTCTTTATTAATTACACTTTATTCACTTTGTATCCCCCCTGTGGTTCCCTGCCTCCTCCCATCCCAATCCCTTCATTCCCCCACCCTCTGTATGCATGCCACTCCCCAAGTCCACTGATAGGGGAGGTCTTCTTTTCCTTCCTTCTGATCCTAGATTGACTAGATTGACTAGGTCTCATCAGGAGTGGCTGCATTATCTTCTTCTGTGGCCTGGTAATGCTGCTTCCCCCCCTCAGGGGGAGGTAATTAAAGAGCAGGCCAATCTGTTCATGTCAGAGACAGTCCCTGTTCCTATTACAATGGAACCCACTTGGATACTGAACTGCCATGGGCTACATCTGTGCAGGGGTCTTAGGTTATCTCCATGCATGGTCCTTGGTTGGAGTGAGTCTCAGGAAAGACCCCTGGGCTCAGATTTTTTGGTTCTGTTGCTCTCCTTGTGGAGTTCCTGTCTTCTCCAGATCTTACTGTTTTCCACTTCTTTCCTAAGATTTGCTGCACTCTGCCCAAAGGTTGCCCATAAGTCTCAGCATCTGCATTGATAGTCTGCAGGGCAGAGCGGAGGTAGCGTGGCCGAGCGGTCTTCTCTCTTTCTTTCTCTTTCTTTCTTTTCATTCACCAGAAAGTCACAAGTCCGTGTTTTTTCTTCCTGCGCCTTTGCAGAAGAGGCCCCTAACTTCCCACTTTAGAAGCTCGTTTTGTCAGTGAAACTTTTTTTTTATTTTTCTCCCTGAAACAAAATACCTCAAATGAACAATATGGGCAGGGGTGGTATTTTGTCTCTTGGTCTGAGGCCCATAGTCTTTGGCCCATGGTGAGGCAGAATGTCAGGGTGAATGGCAGCAAGAACACATGGCCTGCTCCTTTTTCTCCTCTCATTCTATGCAGTGCTCACCTGTAGGATGTGCTGTTCACATTCACGATAGGTCTTCCACTTTCTCCATTATCTCTGGGAGTGTCTTCCCAGACTCCCCAGGCATGCCAGCACTTTACTGTTCTCCTAGGTGCTTCACAAGGCAGTACAGCTGATGATCAGAAAAGTCAGAGGTTTTTTGATACTGTTCCAGGACAGTCGGTGTATTTTCATCTGTCCCTTCTGAGGTTCTCAATAACTGTGAAATTGTTTCTGTCAGAATATTGAAGTTGAGAGAAGAGTCATAGGTCAAGGAATTGACAGGCTGACAGTTCACCCACCAGAAGTCAAATAATGCTGTGTTTTTATTTCTGAGGCTAAGAGCTGTTCTAGCGACACAGTCGTCATGTCGCATTCTTAGCCAGAAGAGTTCTCAGTACCAAATTGAGGCTTTAAAATGTGCTGTGTGAAAGCAACTTGTATGTAATTTGGGGACTGCCTCAGCCTTCAAAAACAATTGTCCTCACTAGCTGGGCAACCTTTCACTCTCCGACCTGATTCAAGCCCTGGCCCCTACCTCCCTCCCACCCCGCCAGGGCAATTACAGTGGTCTGAAATAAGGTAGGAGGTGAGTTCCGGGTGAATTTCTCTCTTCTCCTAGGAGGATGCAAGCTCCCTGCAGGCTTTTGTTAAGCTTACTTCAGTAGCCCAGAGGTTGGAAGACCAGCATTCCTCATAGTTAAGGATGCAGTCCTAAACTGGCTACTTCTATGTTAACTGACAGGAGCTAGAGTCATTTGGGAATGACCTCTGAGTTGAGAAAATGGCCTCCCTAAGATTTGCTTGTCAGTAAGTCTGTAAGGCATTTTCTTACTTCTTGGTTGATATGGTTGGGCCAAGTTCACTGTAGTTGGTGACACCGTGGTCCTGGGCCCTGTGAGAAGTCAGGCTGAGCAAGCCATGGAGCTTCTGTACCAGCTCCTGCCTCCAGGTTCCTGACTTGTGTTTCTGCCCTGGCTTCCCTGGATGGTAGACTTTGGTGTGGCAATGTAAACCAAATGTACCCTTTCCTCCCCAATTGCTCCCCAGAAATAGAAACTCTTACTAAGAGAAGCTTGCATATTTTGGTGGTAAAATATAACATCCTGACAGTGGGATGTGCAGTAAAAACGCCTTTGCTCATTTACTAACACTGGAAAAATTTTCTCCAGAACTCTGCAGTCTCGAAACAAAGGTGTTTATTCGTGGCAATATGGTGTTTTGTAAATTGTCACAATCTGTCTTTTGGGTTCTTAGTTGGATAAACTGGGATCCATGCGGGGATTAAAAGGCGGGGGCAGTAGGTGGGACCAAAACAGCTGATTACTTACCTCCAATAAACACCAGTTTCTCATTAGCCCTTTCCAAGTGTTCATGGATTGCTACATCCTGCCCCCTCCTGGTCGAGAGAGATAATGATGAGCTAAATTATCTCACATT
>REGO01000160.1:641420-660213 GCA_010120015.1 Rhombomys opimus | reverse complement strand
AAAAAAAAAAAAAAAAAAAAAAAAAAAAAAAAAAAAATCTGAAACAGTATTTCTCCTTAACGGAGCCAATTTCCTCATCAAACTGCTTTCCGTCTTCTCTTTTCTTTCTGCTTTGAAAAGAAATTTAGAGCTAAGGAAAAGGAGTGTAAGACTACCAGGGAAGTGAGGGGAAAATGCTGAGGAGGATGTTTGAAGCAAAAATAATCTTTTATTTGTGAGTTTCTTTTAAATATTGTATTACATTTATTTACTTCATACACAGACACACACATCAGAGTACAACTTTCAAAAATGTTTTCTCCTCTTTCCACCCTTTTGATCCTGGGGATTAAATTCAGGTCTTCAGACTTCGATAGTACTCACCTTTTCCCACTAAGCCACCTTGCCATCACTTTTAACCTAATCTGAAAGTGTGGGCTTTAGACTAATTAACTCCCTAAACTCCCAGGACTCGGCGTTCTCTTAAGTAATGTTATTGTAGAGGCTGAACTTTAGTGTGAAAATCAAACCAGTGAAAGTGAGAGGCAATGCTTCCCTTTCACTTTTATTAATTTCTCTTTGGCTTGGTTTCTCTTAGCTGTTAATTTGTGCAGTAAACCCCAGGTGTGATGTGGTGAACATAATTGAATACAGCCACTGATTTTATCAGCCACTGTGTTTATCTTAAGTGATGTTTGCCAGTGATGGGCCAAATCAATGGCCCAGGCAGGTGGGAAAAAAGTGTTCATCTTGTAATCCACTAGATCTCTTTTAATGACAAAAGGACTGATGAATTAAATCAGAGCTTGACTTTTATTCTCATTAATTAATTTACTTTACAACTTCTCCTCCCAGTCCATTTTCCCCTACCAGCCGTCTCCGCCCCCCATCCTCTCCTGGTCCCTTTTTCTTCAGAACAGGAGAGGCCTCCCATGGATATCAACCTGCCTTGGCCTATCAAGTCGCAGTAAGACAAGCTGCGTATATTTTTTTTTTTATTGAGGCTAGAAGAGGCAGCCCAGTTAGGGAAAATGGATCCAAAGGAAGACAAAAGAGTCAGAGACAGCTCCTGTCCCTAATGTCAGGAGTCCCACCTGAAGAACAAGCTACACACCTGTCACATATAAGCCGATGGCCTAGGTCAGCCTGATGCATGTTCCGTGGTTGATGGTTCAGTCTCTCTGGACACTTATGGGACCAGGTTAGATGATTCTGAAGGTTTTCTTGTAGGATCCTTGACCCCTCTCAGAGCCTAACTTTTTAATATGAGCACATTTATTCCTTTCGGTTCTACAACATGCTTTACAGAAACCTACATGTCCGTGAGAACATAAGGAAACCATCTCTGCCTGTCAACTCCTGGGTTCATCCTACAAGACTTAGGGTATTCTGCTAAAAATAGCACTGCATATCTTAAAGAACTGGCTGAATGAGCCAGCTATGCACCAACTTTTGAAAGCTGTTGCACAGTCTTGCTTGAAATATCTAATGTGTGACAGGACAGTTGAGGAGCAGCACCAGTTGAGGTATCTCTTGTACCTTCAATACATAATCTTAAAAAGCCTCTAAATCCCTGGTCAATGAAGCTTCTACTTTAAAAGAATACAGGATGCTAACTCATGAAGAATGTATGATTCCTTTAAGAATCTGGGGCACATTTTTGTTTCCATTTTTGGTTGCATTACCCCACCTTACAAACATGTTTGTTGGAGTACGGACAAGCGGAAGCTTTCTCTGTTGGTGGACTCTTATAGAAGCCATGGAAGAAATCACGTGGTTACAGGCATATATTCTGGAGGCAGATTGCCCTGTTCAGATTCAGACTCGACATCTTGTACCCTGAGGGAGCTGAATTTCCACATTTGCCTCCATTTCCTCACTTGTAAATTTTGGTGTCAATAAGTACCTACTTTACAGGGCTGTTATGACAGAAAAAGAAGCCCACAAATAATATATATTTTACAGTTAAACCCTTAAAATTGACACATAGTAAGCAGGCAAGGCATTTTAAATGTAGTAACCATAAAAACTATAAATCCAACAGTTCAAAGAACCAATGCTAATGAAAATGTCTGCAAAGAATAAACTGACCACATTTTACATAAAGACAGATATGAAGAAGGGTTCTTGCTTGTCAACTTGGTTAGCTCTAAAATCAACTAAGAGACCACCTCTAGCTGGGTCCTGGAAGGATTAACTTCAGCACAGTGGTCAGCACCTTCCAAGGTACATACATAAAGCAAGGCTGCTTTTGTCTGCCTGTCTTAATTCCTTGCATCTACCCTATGGTCAGCACTGCCATCCTTGGCTGACATCAGAACCCAGATTATTTGGCATTCCAATGTGGACTAAGGACCAGCAGCTGTCCAGAAAGCCTGGAGGCCTTCAACACCACATTAGAACTTCTGGGGCATCCAGCTTTGTAGAGTGAGCAGCTACCACGTTCATGGCCTCTCCAGCATTCAGAGATTCAGAGCACCAGCCCATATCATGGAAGCTAATCTAATAAGCACACACATACACACACATACACACAGCACCACCACCACCAATAACAACAACAAACAAACATACTTACATAGATATAGATACGGATATACATTCATTTCACTAGTTCTAGTTATGTCTCTCTATAGAACTCTGTTAGAAGTCTCCCTCCCTTCTTTTTGGGATGTTGTAATACAAACTTAATAATATTTCCTTTTATTTGACACTTTTCACATCAAAAACAGTCTTTTGCCAATGCACATTTCAAATTAAACTTTAAATCTTCTAACTTAAAAATGTACAGATTGGTATTGTACACTGAGTGTATCCTCCCAACAGTTGCCTGACACTCTCCCTCTTCTTGCCTGTCACAACTCTGGTTTGTTGCCTCTCTTCCTCTAAACAATTCCCGTCCTTCTTTCCTTCAAGACACCTGCAACTCAGATTTGTTTCTGTATCTCACTAGCTGCCCCAGACAGAGCTCAGTGCTCCCATCTTTACCCTAACAGACACATCCCAGACACCTGCTTTATTCTCTCCTTTTTCTTAAATTTGGTCATTATGATGACTTTGCTTGGCATCCTTCTTATTAATACACTTCAAGAAAATGAGCATGATTCAAGTTATAAATCAAGTGGCCTAACCTGAATCTGGCCTATTTGGCAAAGGACTCTGGAAAAAGCCACTAGATATCCCGCTGTCACATGCTCTTAAATTTGGTTCTTTAATCTTGAGAAAGCATACAACAGAATATGATCTTCAGTGCAAGGACAGCTTTAATTAAACAACAGACAAACAAAAACATTTATCCATGTGACACCGCTTTACAATCAATCCATTGGTCTTAACTGTTTAACTATTTAATAAATGCATCTAAAAACATCAAATGTGCTCATGTCTTCCCTTGCTCACTGCCACACACCTGGATTAAGAAGGTAGCAGTAGCTATCATATCTGTAATCCCAGCAACTGAGATTCTGAGTCAGAAGAATTTCCATTTCAAGGGAGATGACATTTGTAGCCAACTGGCCTTCAGCTTGGAATAAATTCAACACTAACTTCTAAATTCCAATCTAGCAAAAAGTCACAAGAGGGAATTCAGTATTGTCGAGACCAGGTGCCCTGCACTATTGCTGTATAGTGTGTAAAACAGTGAGCTTAGCCAACTGACTGCTCAGTGAGTTGTCAGATGGTGGAAGGATGCAAATCAAACACATTCTTCATTTTCTGTTTCTGACATAATGATTTCACCATTTACAGTGGGCAAGTTGCTCAGAACACAGCCGCGTGATTTCCCAGAGACTCTTACAATTCTTTGCAAAGACTATGGGAATAAATCTTGAAAGTGACCTCAAGACTTAAGCTCTTAAGCACAAAAGGGAACAAAGGTTGGGTTGAGCGCCCTGGAGGATGTTTCTGTGGCTCTGTAAATGCTTAATTGCCGGAAAGGGAATGTTTGGGATGCAGCTCAGGGATATTTGTACAGTTCTCCAATTAGCCTCTGGGAAGTGCTTCAAATTTCAAAAGGAGCTAGAGGTGTAGCTCAGTGGCAGAGAGCATATTTAACAAACACAAAGCCTGCATCAACCCTTATTATCAAATTACAATACAGGTTGTGACCCAGAAAGATTCTCAGAACTCGGCAGAGCCAAGGCGTTCTTTGGGAAGCATTGACTGATGATGTTCCTTCTTCTTCCAACTCTTTCTCTCTGCCTCCTCTTCCCTGGTGTTCTCTGAGCTCGAGGGAATAGATGTGATATAAATGTTCAATTCAGGAATGAAACCACTGTCACTTATTCTCAATTTACGTAGTTATGAGTCTCTATTAAGCACCGCCTACTGCCAGAAGACTGAAAAAAGCTCAGACTGTAGGCAAGAACACAAATATTTTTTCCTAAAAGAGTTTGACAACGTGACAAGTTAGCAAAATAACAATAGTAAGTCTGCTGTAGGCCCTCTGACCTGCCCAGCCCTACCTCCACTCAGTGACTTGCATAGTTCCTTACAGCATAAAACAAGCAAGCAAGCAAGCAAATAAGCAAACAAAAACACAAGAAAACACTAATCCAGTAGGAAGAAATTTTTCCGGTCCATTTGAGATTGACTTGTCTATGTCCTGCAGCCAAATTATGTGGTATCTGTAGCAATGGTGGCTTACCTTCTAGCCATTGTGGGTGACTAAGTGGGTGTCAATGGTGTGTGTTGTTTGGGGGCCCTCCTTAACTGGTAACTCATAGGGAAGGATTCCATGATTGACCCCCAACTTTCCATATAATAGCCTAAGTCTTCAAGGAGCAGCATTGTGCACACACCCAGTGTTCCTCTGTCCAAACTCAATTAAAAATAGTTTGTAGTTAGTTTACAAACTAATGGGTTTGTGTATGTCTTTTCATACACTCTCCACATCCCCCATGTTCCCACCCTTGCTTAAAAGTTTAATTACCAGAGTCCTCCTCTCTCCTTTCACATATATATTTTACTCTATCTTCAATTACAATTTTTAATTGGATTGCAAAATCATAGGTTTCCTATGTCTTTCACATGAGCATATTTTAATTTGTGTTATAGAATGCTGAAAGAGTGAGAGCTCAAATAAAATTGCAGTGAACTGCCCACCTTCTCATGTATGTATTAGCAGTGTGATACTAGTATGGGCAGGAAAGGTCTAAGGTCCTTTCCTCCTCACAGACAATTATTCTTGTTTAAGCTATCATGTCTATGTTCCAAATTGAAGCAAAAGTAAACAAAAAGAGGCAATTCCCTTTTCTTTAATTAAATAAGTAATGGACACTCCCTGTTGTACCAAAGATCAGGCAGGCCTCCAGAATTCCAGGTAGACCACCCGCCAAACTCTCTAACTCTCTTGTTTCCTCCCCCACAACCCTTGTTCCATCCCCCAATTCAGGCAGAGACTCCTTGCTCTACTGGAGACCACTTCAGCTTGCTTCCAGAAGTCCACATCGGCCACAAAAGCCCACAGACCTTCCCTACTCTCTCCAGTAAACCCTATACCCTACCCATAATCCCCAACACTCTGCTTTACCCAGCCACAGACCCCGACTCTGACAGAGAAACCCTTCTCAACCAGAGTCCGGATGGCCACCAGAGGTTCAGCCCCCAATTTGACTCCAGGAGACTACAAATGCAAGTGCACACTACTGTATGCAGCAAAACTTTCAGTCACCGTAGAAGAAGAAAAAACAAGATAGCCATGAAAACATCAAAACAAAATATCTATCCAGGAGTCCAACCCTACAGAAGATACCGGAAGGAAAACTCCAATCTAAGGAGATTAACTACACCCATAGGAAATAAAACAGGAAATAAACAATTTTATACCAGCAAAACAAAAGAAGGGAAACACACACACACACATACACACACACACACACACACACACACACACATCATCACCATCACCACCATCAATAACAACAACATAAGAATTTATAATCGTTGGTCATTTATATTTCTCAACATCAATGGACTCAATTCCCAGTTTAAAAAAAATTCCCAATTCAAGAAAAAAACAACACCACAGACTAACAGAATTGATGCAAAACAGGATCTGTCTTTCAGTGTAATACAAGAAACATACATCTGCATCAAAGATAGACATTTGTAAAAGAAACATTACTAAAGCTTAAATCACACTTTGACCCTCACACGTGAATAGTGGGAGCCTTTAATACACCATCCTCACCAATGGGTAGGTCATCTAGCCAAAAGCTAAACAGAAAAATACCGGACATTACAGACATTATAATCCAAACATTTCACGGAAACAAAAAAGGATATACCTCCTTCTCAGAACCTCATGGAGATTTTTCTAAAGCTGACCATATACTTGGTCACAAAGGAAGCTTCAACAGATACAAGAAGTTTGAAATAGCCCCCTGCATTCTATCAGACAGTTATAGATTAAAGCTGGAATTCAACAATAGAAACAACAGCAAGCCAACAAACTCATGGAAACTGAACAACTATCTACTGAACTACACTGAGTTAAGACAGACAGAAGGAAAGAAATTAAAGACTTCCTAGAATTCAATGAAAATGACTGCAAAACATGCTGAAACTTATGGGACATATTAAAGAGAGTGCTAAGAGAAAAATTCATAGCTCTGAGTGTTTATATGAAAATATTGGTGAGATCTCATCTAGCAGCTGAACAGCATACCTGAGAGCTTTGGAATGAAAAGAAGTAAGCACAGTCGAGAAGAGTAGATGGCAGGAAACAATAAAATAAAAACAAAGAATCAATTAAACAAGAGTTTTCTTTTTCACAAAAATCAACAATATAGACAAACCCTTATACAAACTAACTAAAAGATGGAAAAATAAGATCCGAATTAAGAAAACCAGAAATGAATAGGGTGCCATAACAACAGAAACCTAGGAAATCTAAAGAATCATTAGGTCATACTTTAAAAACATGTACTCCTCAAAAATTGGAAAACCTAAAAGAAATGTAAAATTTTCTTGATATAAACCATTTACCAAAGTTAAATCAAGATTAGGTAGATAATTTAAATGGACCTATAATCTCTAAGTAAATAGAAGCAGTCATTAAAAGTCTCTCAACTAAAAAAATACCTCAGGGCCAGACATTGTTAGTGCAGAATTCTACCAGGCATTCAAATAATAGCTAATAGCAATACTTCTCAAATTATTACCAAAAAAATAGAGATTAGAAGGAACATTTCCACATTCGTTTTCTGAGGCCACATGCATCCTGATACTAAAAACACACAAAGATTCTACAAAGAAAGAGAATTACAGACCAATTTCCCTTATGAACATAAATGTAAAAATACTCAATAAAATACTAGTAAACTGAATCCAAGAACACATTAAAAAAATCATTCACCATGATCAAATAGGCTTTATCCTAGGGATGCAGGGGTAGTTCAACTTTTGAAGATTAGTCAGTATAATCCATCATATAAACAAACTGAAACAGTGGCAACAACAACAAAAAACACACACATGGTCATCTCCTTAGATACAGAAAAACACCTTTGACAAAATCCAGTATCTGTTCATGGTAAAGGTCTTGGAGAAAGCAAAGATACAGGGACATACATATATATAATAAAGACAATTTACAACAATCCTATAACCAACATCAAATTAAGTGGAGAAAAATTAAAATCAATACCATTAAAATTAGGAACAAAAGAAGGTTGTCTACTCCCTAGATATCTATTCAATATAGTACTTGAAGTTCTAGCTGGAGCAATAAGACAACTGAAGGAAATCAAAGGGGTACATATTGGAAAGGAAGAAATCAAAGTATCTTTATTTGTAGATGATATGAGAGTATATATAAGTAACCCCCAAAATTCTGTCAGGGAACTCCTACAGCTGATAAACACCTTCAGGAAAGTGGCTAGATACAAGATTAACTTAAAAAAAAATGTAGCCCTCCTATATACAGATGATAAACAGACTGAGAAAAAAAATCAGGAAGACAACACTCTTCACAGTATCTACAAATAATATAAAATATCTTAGTGTAACTCTAAGCAAGCAAAAAGCTTGCATGATAAAAGCTTCAAGTCTTTGAAGAAAGAAACTGAAGATATCAGAAGATGGAAAGACCCCCTATGCTCATGAATCAATAGAATCAGCATAGTAAAAATGGCTATCCTACCAAAAAAAAAAATCTATAGATTCAATGCAATTCCCACCAAAATTCCAGCACAATTCTTTACAAACCTTGAAAGGATAATATTCAACTTCATATGGAAACACAAAAGCCAGAGTGACTAAAACAGGCCTTCCTCTGTAATCAGACAAGGTTTCTGTTGATGGGACCAGGACACCAAGCCAGCCATAAAACCTTTGACCTACAATCTACCATGCCTGCAAGATGTTCTGGGGCAATGGACACACAGAACTTGTGGGAGTGAGCAATCAATGACTAGTTCAACTTTAGGCCCACACCAGCAGAGGGAACCTATGCTAGAAACTGCCTGGATGGCCAGAAACCAAAGGCTGCATAGTTCAGAGACCTATGATAGAAATGAGACAAAACAATTAAAAAATTACTCTTAATGATATTTTTATGTACTCATAAATTGGTCCCAAGCCCAACCATTATCAGAGATGCTTCCGCTGGCTGCTGACACACGAGCAAATGCAGAAACCCATGGCCAAACATTAAGTGGAGAGAGAGCCCAAATTAAAGCTCTCCATTGGTTCCCTCCTCTTGGAGCTTGGGGACTCTGTGGAAAAGGGGAGAAAGGATTGTAGGAGCCAGAGGGGTAGAGGACACCAGGAGAACATGGCCCACAGAATCAACTAAGCAGGGCTCATAGGCCTCAAGACTGAAGCAGTAATCACAGACCCTAGATGTGTCTGTCCTAGGTCCTCTGACTCCTATCAGTGGGAATGCAGTGTTTTTGACCTCTTTGTCTGCTCTTGAGAGCTTTTGCTCTTATTGAGTTCTCTTTCCCAGTGTTGTTTGAGAGTTTGTGCCTAGTTTTAATTGTATCTTGTGCTGCTATGTTCAGTGGCCATCTGCCATCTCTGGAAAAGTTTTTTTGTTTGTTTGTTTGTTTGTTTGTTTTTCTGAAGGGAAACAGAGAAAAAGTGGATTCAAGGGAGATGGGATTGGATATAAGGATTGGGGAGGATGGGAAAATGCATTCAAGATATATTTTAAAAAATGAGCATATATTTTATTGATCTTTTATACACCAATTTCACCAATTCCTTCCTACAAAAAAGTATCAGTCTTGTTATTAGCTAGAATGGTGATTGGGAAGTAGACTGCTAAGAAAATTAGCAGTCTGATAAAAACCAAAAATAGGTTGAAATTTAGGTTTTTTGAGCTGCTGTTGTCAGACTGAACATATTCTTGATTAACATTTAAGAAGTGTAGACGACTTACCAGTGTAGACTACTTACTGTTCATCAGAAGCTCTTACAATATTTCAATCATATCAATTGCTCATCACTTCAGAAATATATAACCAATTATTTAAACATTTAACCAATCTCAGTGGTAGAGACTAGGCTCTGCTTATGTCCCAGGTGGGCACCTTGATCCACCATTCTTTCTAAAAGGAAATAAGGTGCTCTTTCTTTATGGACCCTCCTAGATAGTCAGCTGTCCCAAAATAAAGCTGAATATCTTCTTCCAAGCCCCTGGCTGTCTGAAATTCATTGAATTAGACAATGAATGCAAGCCTCATATTTTCGATGAGAAGTGCATAGCCAAAGAAATTCTCCTGATGTTCTGGGTGAAGTAAGGAAGAGTTATATGGTCTGAATCAGTGGTTAAAAAACATGCTAGAATTCCCCAAGAGGTAAGGTGCCTTGATCTTGGACATTACAATAATCAAGTTGATAACATTCAAATTGTCAGTTGACCATCCTCTGGCACAATTTCTTTCCCTCTTTCCTCCTGTAGGGAACTCTTGCTCTCTTGCTCAGTCACTCAGACTGAGCCTTTTTGTTCTCTCTTCTCCATTGCTGCTCACTTCTCATGTGCTTCCATCTCCACGGGAAACCTCTCCAGTTGGACCACCAACTGTACGAACCTTTCAGGAGAGAGAAGGGTGACTCCTTTTGTTTACTCTTTTCAGCCATTTTGTTGTTGTTGTTGTTGTTATTTCTCAGGATCCTGCAATTTTTCCAACTGTTCAGTCATTCTTCTCACCATTTTTGAAACAGAACATATGAAGAAGAAAGAGAAACAAAACAAAACAAAACAAAACAAAACAAAACAAAAAAAATAAAAACCCAGAAAATTCCTCTGGGAACAAAGCAAGTGATGTCCCAGCAGTAGCAGCCTTAAAATTTTTTTTGCTGGCCTCTTAAAAAAAAAAATCCATTCTTTCATCCTTTGCTGTTTCCTCTATGGCATTTGAAGTCAAATTTCCCATCTTCTCCTTAACTTTTGGGCCTGAGGAAGCATTTGTAGTTGTCTCCACTACTTTGTGGGTTCTTTCTCCACCCCATATATGTACCGGTTTCACCCCCTATAACCAGATAGGAGAGAAAGGAGGAGAGAGGAGAGGAAGAGGGAGGGAGAGGGAGAGAGGGAGTGAACTCTGAATCTAATTTCTTTCCTTTTGTTTCTTCTTTGAGCATGACTGCTAACAACCCCCCCACCCTGAACAACCAATAACCACCAACCTCACCTCTTGGTGACTCAGCATTTATATACCCTCTGAAAAGTTCCCAGAATTACAAATGTCACACCATCACACAAAGTATCTGCTGCTGGCAGAATCACATTTCTGCTAGAGTAGAAGGCAAATCATAGTCAGCCGATGCTGTGGACAATCCAGAGAAGCTCCACATCCTTACACCTGGGACTAAAATGAGAACACATTCTTACATGACAGACCATGTTCCTGAAGAGACTGGTAATACAAATTAGGTTCTTAGTTTAATCAGTAAAATTTTTTCAGTGTTTATATTTATGTTATATGATTCAACCCCAGGGCATTTTTCACATTTTTAGTTTAGGAGGACAGAAGCTTCTTCAGAAGGTTGGACATGCACTTGACTGAAGGAATACTTGTAAAGGACTTTGCTCCAGGGCTGTTAAAGCTAAAATAAACTATATGTTATATAAAATTTTATCTAAGTTTTATCAGACTCCAAGGTGTTTCAACATGTTGTGTGTTGACAACAATTTAGGAACACCCACGGAAGGAGGGGAAGGTGGCTTGGTGATTGTTCTTCCTGAGACATGGCCTCAGAATATACTCAGTCCTCACAAGACAAGCCAGTGTTGAATTTTAAATATTATTTATATAAAGTATTAGCTACACGGAACAGAGTGTTTTAATTTAATTTGAAAATGACTGTTCTGTTGGTTGGAAGATCCTTACTGCTGTCTCTAGTTTTCGTCTGCAGATTTCTGGAAAATGTCGCAATACTTCCGGCAGACCACAGTCCCATTTTCATACACAGTTCCTTCACAACCATATACAAAGCACTCTGTGATTGTTGGAGAATTTTCATTGTTTTTTTTTTCCTTCTTTAAAAAAAAACTTCTTGAGTTCACCAGGATAAAATTTCTTTGTGATGAGATATTTTATCTATACTAATAGTTGTTCTTTTTCATTCATGCATGCATATACAAAATCAACAGCATAATTATTTTAATAAGTACAACCATTATTCTCAATTCATTTTCTCATTAGCTACCTCCCCTTGAAATTTCCTATATATAACATATTTGTATCGTGACATGAATTCAGTTTTTTATCCTTATTGGTTAGAATATCAATAAGCAACAAGTATGAACTAGCTTTGAATGTTAAATTATATACAATTTTATATAAAAATTAGAATTCTGGACTGTAGAGAATTAGCAATATCAATAACAGAAAAAGAAGGACTTTATGTTGTTGTTTATTTAGAAGTAATTCCATTAGTCAATTACCATTTTAAAATGAGCTAAAAGTCCATTTGTATAGCAATCGATAAAAGTTATCTGTTATTGTTTATCTCCTAAGAGGCAGATTGTATTTTAAATAGTCAACCTGCAATATTAATTTCATATTTTTAATAACCCAGTAAAATGTAAATGTTTACTACGTTGTTATAGACAAAACGTCCAGATGGTAACCATCGCTGACCAACCTTCAGCTCACAGCTGCAATTTTAAAAAGCTGGACAGTCTCTCATGCACTCATTTAAGATATTATTCATTTGCTTTTATTTGCCTGTGTGCATGCATGTGTACCGTGTGCATGTGTGTGCATGTGCCCATGGAAGCCAGAAAGGGCAGTTGACTAGAGCTGGAGTTATAGGTGTCTGTGAGCTCCTTAACTGTAGTAGGATCTGAATTCTGGTTTTTATGATTGAGCAACAAGTTCTCTTAACCCATCCAGCCATCTTTCCAAACCATCGTACTCTCATCAGAGTGCTAAATATGCCACTTCCAATGCGTGTGCATCAGTTCCCAGCACGACCACGACAACTGAGTATGGGCGAAGGACATCAGCAGAACAACAATTAAACTAAACCCTAAACTGTAATGCAGACATTGGAAACACGCATGACAAACCTAGGCATTAGCTGCCTGAAATCTACAGTAAAGAGAATATTTTCCTTTTATTCCTTCTCTAGTCTTTATAAATATTGCTGCAGGAATTTTCTAATTTTTTTTCTCTCTGAAATGCATAGTCACTGTTTTCTTGGCTATGTTTTCATTCTCCACACAATTTACTGTTAGTTTTTCTGTGACCCCTTCTAAGAAAAAGGCTTTTTGACAGCCGTATGACAGGCAGGCCACATGCCCACGAGTAGTTGGCCCATGAAGTGTGTGTGTGCGTGTGTGTGTGCTTTTGTTTTGTTTTAATTTTTATTCAATCATTTTTTAATTTGTCTTTTTTTTTTACTTGTAGTTTTGTTTGTTGGTCTTTTTGATTTTTTTTCCTGTTTATTTAATTATTTTTTTATTTATTACAGTTTATTTGCTTTGTATCCCAGCTGTAGCCCTCTCCCTGGTTCCCTTCCTTCCTTCCTTCCTTCCTTCCTTCCTTCCTTCCTTCCTTCCTTCCTTCCTTCCTTCCTTCCTTTCTCCTTCTCCTTTCATGCCCCTTCCCCAGTCCACTGATAGGGGAGGTCCTCCTCCCCTTCCCTCTGATCCTAGCCAATCAGGTCTCATCAGGAGTGGCTGTATTGTCTTCCTCTGTGGCCTGGTAAGGCTGCTACCCCCTCAGGGGGAGGTGATCAAAGAGTCAGCCACTTTGTTTTGTGTGTTGAGAAAGAGGGTGAAGCAAGAGACAGAGAGAGAAAGAATATGAAAGGATCTGGGAGAAGTTCGGGGAGAGGAAAGAATATGATCAAAATATATTGTATAAGAGGTTTTTTTTTTAAGACAATGACTTTTATTTTTACTATGTTGTTTCCCATAAAAATACAGCCTTACTGTCCCCAAAAATCAGCTCTGTGTGATTTCTATCTGATACCTTGTGGTACTTTATACTATCATGGGAGAAAAAACCTTTTTTTCTCTTGGTGAATTTGACCTGTTTTCATTCTACATCCTTTCATCCTTCTGTTTTTGTGCTCAGCAGGGACAAAGGTCTGTTCTATTTCATATAAAGCCCACATTTCCCACCTGGTACTTTTTATGATTAAGAAAATCAGCTTCTCCCCATGGGGTGAAAGAATGTTTGATAGAGAAGGTAGGTCCTTAGCGGAACCTTGGAAACAAGTGTCACAGTTCATGTCAAGCATAATAACATCTAGATTGTTTCATGACAGTTTCTAAATGCTACCTCAATTACAAGAGTGAGCATTAATGAGAGTATATGGCCAGAAAAATGGGAAGTGGAAGGTCCCATGTGGCTTGATGAATATCTTGAGCAGTAAATCTAGGAGGTACGAACTATTTTACTGAAAGATGAGGACAGCATGTCACACCATCTTTCCCACGGAGAGTAATGAGTCCTATGCTGAGTGGGCTTCTATGACTCTAAATGCCATAGACAGTGGCATTTCCACTTCGGTGACTCAAGAAGCCAGGGTGCTCTTACAGTGAACTTTGTACCCTGGGAAAACTCCAGCTGGGTTTGAAATCAAGCAAAAGAAGAAAAGCAGATTTCCTGCAGAGATTAGTGAGCAGAGCTACCAGGGGTGTTCTCAGTCCCCATTCTTTGGGTGCAGTTTCTCGAACACTTCTGTTAAGGAGTTGACCTGGTCTCCATTTCATCGATAAGTGAGCAGAGGCCAAGGAAGGCTGGCTCAGTTGCCAAGTGGCTGAATAGAAATTTTACTCACTGCTGTCTGAAATGCACACCTACTCCACGGAAACACACCAGTTCCTTTTGGACTGGTGCAAGCGTGATCCTTGTGAATGCAGACTAGGGATTGCAGTGTTTCTCAAAGGCCGCCTCTCTCCACTGTCCTTCACATTTCAGATTCATAATCACAAGCTATTTTGTTTATTTGCCTTTGACTTAGCATTTATTACTTCCCCTTAAAATGCAAATGTTCTAGGAATAGCCAACAAAATGTTTTGTACCAGCCATTTTAATACGTGTAGGCTTTTAAACTTCCAGGAGGTGGTGGATAGAAGAAAGGGAGGCATTTAGGTATAAGATGAAGATATTTAAAATCTTCAGCTCAGGTGCCTCGTTAGTTCAGTGGGTAGGACATCAGTCTCATAAAATCTTCAGCTCTGTGAGCCTTCCCTGTCTATAAGCAGAACACCACACACCCTTTCAAGTTCTAAAGGCAAGAGGGAGAGTGCCACAGTTCCATCACTAGACCTCTTTATGGGAGTCATTGTCTTTCAACAAGCCTAGAAGTTTTATCATGGTGGTAGCTAAGGCTTACCAAGCTTGCTTCAAAAAGATGTTTATGCATCTTCCCTGTTTATCTAGATGGTTTTTTACCAAAAAGAAAAGCAGTGATCTGAATTTTATTTTATTTTATTTTTCTGAAGTTTAGAAGACATTGGGATCTTTATTTATTACACAGAATGTTCCATGACTTATGAGAAATACACTAAGGATCTCAGAGCATAAATGTATTCAGGAGACAGAGGAGGTGGTAGAAATGTGTATGTCTGCAATGTCAGTATTCAAGGGTAGATGCAAATTCAAGGCCAGCCTGGGTTACACAATGAGATTCTGTTTTAAAAAAAAAGAAAAAAATAATAATAGTTTGATCAGTGTCTTTTGACATTGCAACAGAGATTGTAGTATGCATTCAGTATAAAAAAATAGTAATAATTTACCATAAATTTTGAATTTTGCTTTTCTTGGACTGTCTGGATGGGATACCTACGCACTTTTGATACCCAACCATCAGCTACAGTAGTGGTCGCCAGCCTTCTACAGGGGAAAGGGCTAAGCTTCATTCTCTAGGTGAGCGCCACTAACTACATTTCAGCTGGTAATGTTTTCAGTCTGTGACGAGTTTATCAGGGCACAACTATCAAGTAAGTGGCTTACAGCCTGCAGCTTCAGTTCCAGAGTATATTATGCTCTCTGGTCAGAATGGGGTCAGCGCAACTGACGGTGGCACACATGAACTTGAGGAGCCATTTCTCCATTGTAGGACACCTAGGTTATTTCCAGATTCTGACTATGACAAATAAAGCTGCTATGAAGATGGTTGAGCAAATGTCCTTATTGAATGATAGGGCATCTTTTGGGTATATGCCTAAGAGTGGTATAGCTGGATCTTGAGGTAGCACAACCCCTAATTTTCTGAGAGAGACTGAATTCTAATGGGGTTGTACAAAGTTACATTCCCACCAGCAATGGAGAAGGGTTCCCCTTTCTCCAATGGATACAGAAATTGTGGTACATTTACACGATGAAATACTACTCAGCAATTAAAAACAAGAAAATCATGAAATTTGCAGGCAAATGCTGGGAACTAGAAATGATCATCCTGAGTGAAGTAACCCAGAAGCAGAAAGATACACACAGTATATACTTACTTATAAGTGGATATAGGCATATAATATAGGACCAACATACTAAAATCTATAGTCCTAAAGAAGCTATACAACAAGGAAGACTCTAGGAAAGATGCTTACTCCTCATTCAGAAGGGCAAACAGGCTACACATCAGACAAGGAACAGGACAGGAGCCTTCCACAGAGGACCTCTGAAAGACTCTACTCACCAGGGTATTGAAGGAGATACTGAGACTCATAGCCAAGCTTTGGGCAAAGTGCTGGAAACCTAATGAAAGAAGAGGGAGATAGAAAGACCTGGAGGGGTCAGGACCTCCACAAGGAGAACAACAGAGCCAAAGAAACCTGAACCCAGGGGCTCCTGCAGAGACCAAATACAGGAGCTGTCTATGAAATGGACTCAGTGGCCAGCTCTTTGATCACTTCCCCCTGAGGGGTGCAGTCTTGCCAGGCCACAAAGGAAGAGGATGCAGCCAGTCCTGATGAGACCTGATAAGCTAGGGTCAGATAGAAGGGGAGGAGGACCTCCCCCATCAGTGGACTTGGGGAGGGGCATAGGGGAGAAGAAGGAGGGTGGGTGGGACTGGGAGGAGATGAGGGAGGGGGCTGCAGTGGGGATACAAAGTAAATAAACTGTAATAAATAAATAAAATTTTTAAAAAATTAAAAATAAATCTCAAAGTTGCAAAAAAGAATAGTATGTCTTATCTCTAGAAAACAGCTCATATACTTGGAGTATTTTAAAAATGTTCTTTAAGCTCAGCTGATAAATATCAAGCCATAAATATCCTCATGAGACGTGAAAACCTGCTTCTGAGCAGGAGCAAGCAGAAGCCCTTATATATCTTGTCTTGGCAACCCTTGGTTTGAGGCACTGTAGCTCTGCTTCCTGCTCTGTCAGCTAAATCTACCAAAGATTAAGTGCTATGTACATAGTAGCCAGTTAGCACAGGTTTTCACAGAAGGCTGGCAGGTGTTTTCATGTTTAGCCCCAACCCCCAACCCTGCAGCACCTGGCAACCTCAAAAATAAAAGCCATACTCTCTAATTGCTTTGAAACAGCAAGAGCAGCTGCTGTGGCCACCAGTGTTGATAAGTAAACAACAGGTTTTTGCACCTGCTGGAACAAAATCTTGACCTTTATTATTGACCAATCAGGTGAACCCAAGTAACTTAGCCTTCTGAATGTGCAGTCGCCTCAGAAAGTAGCAGCAGCCTGACAGTATTGATTCTCTTCCTCACAGGTGTGATATTTGCTTCACCATTGCCTCCTGACAGGATTTAATTCAGTTCCTTCATTGAAAATATGAGTAATTTGTCTTATGGTGACTTCCTTCTAGTTCTTACTCCTTTGTCTTCTGTCTTCTAATTTACCATTTTTGAATTGGCATCCTCTCTGAATGTCCAAAGTTGAGTAGACTCAAGCTTTTGGAGAACAGAAAGACTAAAAGACTGAAACAGATAAAGCTTTATATTTTTTGAAGAACCAGCGTTTTGGATGCTTATACCTTATCTCCTTGCTGCAAGGAAGTCCAGGAAGATCTCTTAGAGAAACCAAGCAGAAGTGATGTCACATTCAAGTCAGCCTACCACAGAGTAAAAATAGTGCCCTGTCCTCTACTCAAGTGCGTACACAAACTCAGATTCTTAGCAAGGCACATCCCAAGGCCCTGGAACTGCACAGTTTAGGCTTTTACTAAAACAGTAAGAAATGGAAAATCCAGCAACAAAGGAGGAGAAAGAATCCAGTTGCTGATGAAAACTGTCTCACTGGGCCACATCTTTCACAGGTGTGTGTATTTTCGCTGCTGCAGGCCTGGGTTTTAGGGAAACACACGCCTGCCCATGCTGTGACTTCTTGTTGGTGGGGAACGACAGCGTGCAGGGGGGCTAATTCAGAAAGCAAATTCCAAAAGCATTCGTCAGGAATGAGGCCTTGGACAGTATTCATCTCCCTGCAGTTTACTCCTCAACAATCCTTGTGATTCTTGTAATCTAAAGGATGTTCAACATCAAGGTCTTATTTTACGAAACAGGAAGTCTGCTGTTAACAAAGGAAAACAAAACAGCATACACTGAGATTTGAGAAAAAGACAGAGAAGCGGTTATTGTGACTCATCAGGGAAAATACAGGAGAGCTAATGTCAGATTCTTTCTCGTTCTCAAAAGCATGCAGAATGTGCACTGTGGAGAACAAGGATTGTGCAAGCCTGTTGGAAAATCATCAGAGACTTTTTGTATCCGAAAGGGTTTTTTGTTTATGACATGTTTATACTATTTTAATCAAAAGAAATACTGCAATTGTGAGATGGTCAGAGGTTCAAGATTTTCTTCCAATGAAATAAATGAATGACTACTATTGATTTGCGAGAGAATCTATCCAAAATCAAAATGTATTTTTTATCCTATTTTAAAAAAAAAATTAATAGCTATTTTTAATAATATGCTCATATCAGTTGGTCAGTTTTCTGTGTCAAGCAAATATATTTGGATATTTGATTAAAATAATACTTATGTTATATGTCTTATACATAATACATGAAGCACTCCTGTTAAAGGAAAACAGAAAACAGTATAAACTACACAGAGAAGAGATCATAGTGACGTGTGGTACATAATACCAGTTCCAACAAGTTGTCCTTTGACCTATACCTTTGCACCATGGCAATGGTGGTGTGCACACACAGAAATAATAAATAGATAAATAAATAAATATAGAGGGTTTTTTAAATGTGTTTATTGCGGCTCTCATGATGCAATAAATGGCATTAGGCTTTTGTAAATTCTTCCAGAACATAAGATTTTTTTTGCTCTTATTTTTTTTATTTTTTATTAATTACACTTTATTCATTTTGTATCCCCCCATAAGCCCCTCCCTCCTCCCCTCCCAATCCCACCCTCCCTCCTCTTTCTGCATGC
>REGO01000160.1:584471-631970 GCA_010120015.1 Rhombomys opimus | reverse complement strand
AAAAAAAAAAATAAATAAATCTACTAACTGAAAAAAGTGAGGTAGAGAGGGATGGCAGAGGCAATATTGCACTGTGGAGAGGATGTTAGATATTTGTGATATAAATAAAAAGAAGCAGGAATGATGTTGCTACCACATACGCATTCTTTGAATGAGACCTACTACATATGTATGCCATAGGTAAATTGAAAACTCAACCTTTGAAAACATCAGGAGGATATTGAATGATAGGAACTATTGTGGAATTAAGATTTCAGTGATTTCAATCATAGCTGCTGTCACCCTCACCCCTCAACACACACACACACAGGTTAGTGAAACAACTTGCCCCTTGCCTCTTGCCACTTAGTTATTCACATGGCTGAGGAAAGCTGTCGTTTTTCAGAAGCCAAGACACTATATGTGAATATAGAAACTTCAGAAATCTGGGTGTTTCTGACACTGAGACAACATGTCACTCTTTTATTATGTTGGTGACATTATGCTCATTATAAACGATCATTGGAAGTGACTGACATTTGAGTACCATTAACAAGACATATGTGGACTAAAGGGTGACTTTCGAAAGCGTAGCTTGATCTTGTTAAGTGGAAAAAAAGTTTCATGTCTGTATGGGAATATTAATGCATAGAGAAGGGAACGCAGGAAAGCCGTGTACACAAAGCCGTGTAGTAAATCAGTCCTGACTGTCTCTTACAGCGAAGTCCTCCAGTGACCTTTCTCAGGAAAGGACTTCTCTTGATAAACAGTAATTTGACAGCAAGAATGGTGTATGGTTTGGTTATCGGAGGATGATGGAGGGATTGTGGAGACACAGAGTAGTTAATTACTGTTGCAATGTACTTATCTGCCAGGGCACCTAAAACATTTATGATTTCCCAGCTCCTTGTGGCCAACAGCATCTGAAGAAGTGGCTTCCACCTCAGAAAGGTGCTACCAGCTCCCTCCACAGCAATGGCTTCCCAATGAGAACTACAGACTACCTTTTGAACTAATAAGTGAGTTTAGTAAGGTCATGGGATAAGAAGGCCAAAGTGAAAAACCTGTTGGGTTGACTCCGGACAGAGAAGCAGGTAGGCTAACTTCAGATCCTCATCCTTCCCTTAATCCCTCTAAGCACAACCCCACAGTCTTATCCCCGGCTCGGCAACAGAGCACTGCTGCAACCCTGCCCCCTGACCTTCAGTGGAACCCCCAGATCTTTATCCCAGGCCCCAACTCTGGCCGGTACCCTGTGGGAAACCACAGGCCACTCCTGCCAGAGAAGCAGGTAGGGTAACTGCATGCAATCCAGGATCTGCAACTGTGTACTGCACCAGGCTGTGCTGAAAGGAATGAAACTTAGCCAGGGGTGGGTAGGTTACAAAGGACCTTGGTCAGCAGTTGAGTGCAGAGGAAACAGCCTTCTCTGAGAAGGTTTTCAGTGAAACAGCTCTTTCATTGGGATAATAAGGACTATATATAAACCTTAGGGAACTGGGTAGGGGGTTTTGGTGTGAGGGTACATCATTGGCTGGGGCTGAGCTGCTGGGAATGCTTCATTTGCATGGAGAGGAATTCCAGGTGCTACCTGGACTTTTCCTTATAAGGAAATAAGAAGTTTTAACCTGGCCACCAAACTGTGGGACTACCTCAAGGGTGGCAGAGGTACGGGTGGCAAGGCTATGTGTGCCAGGGCATGCAGGCCCAGAACAGGGAGGGAGCTGCCCTTATTCCTGCTGGACTCAAGATGAGATTTTCAGGATTTGGACAGGTCTCCACCTGCCTTTAGCTCCAGGGTCGCTCCCCAGGTTGCAGAGCTCACCTGTCCAACAATTGCAGATCTTCACTGCTTTTCCATTCCTCCAAGTCAAGTCCTCTAGTCTCATCCCCAGCTCTGTAAAACAAACAAACAAACAAACAAACAAACAAACAAACAAACAGCTGATGCAGCTTCCCTTCCCCTCAGAACCCGTTTCCAGTGGGTCACATAGCTCTTTCCCTTCAAGCTTCCTTTCCCACACTCATTGCTTTGTCCCAGCCTCCAATCCAACAGACACTTCATTTGAATCCACAGGCCACAGTGACCAGGGAAGCAAGCAGGCTAGCTGCAAATCACCTCTCCCTTGATTTCTCCAAGTCCAATCCTGCAGTCTCTTATATGTGAATATTTGCTGAAAAATCAATACAACCAAGCTATAATCAGGGAACCACAGAGCTTAGCTACGGAGTAAGGGACTAGCTGGGGGGTGATAGATAGGTCTACCAAGCAAAGGGAAATAGAATAAATAGTAATGGATGGATGAGGTAGTATGGAAAGATCAAATTAGAGAGAGGATGATGAGGGAATACACTAAAATTAAGGTAAATGTAAAGGGTGGTATGGAAACTTAACACAATAGAAGTTTCCTAAAATAGATGCATATATTTGAAGAGGATCTAAATGAAATCACCAAATAATAGAGGAGACAAAATTCCTACTGGCCATCTCGTGTTACCCAATGAAGCTTCCAATACCAGGATTGGGTTACATGCAATTGAGTTGCTGGCCAAAGGGGTCCCATGTGAAGCCTCAAATAACCCTGGCTGTTGCAAAGGCTATAGGATGGTCTCCCCAAACTTATGGCAAGGCTGCCTTGCTGAAGACAGCACCTCTGCAGCTCTTTGAACATGGAGACTCTGAGCTGGTGACTACACAGAGCACTCACCATTATGTTCTAGCATCTTTGGTACAGGAAAATACTTTGCATGCTACCAAAAGAGAACGGTAAACACCAAGCCAGCCACAAACACTTGATCTACAATGGTACTCTCCCTTATATTTTAGTACAATGATGGCACAAAGATTGTGGAAGTTACCAGCCAATATCTGATTTGATGTAAAGCATGCTCCATGAGATGAAACCCATACCCATCAATGGTCAGATGACCAACAACCTGAGATTAGATAGCCCAGGGACCTAGGGTAAAATCAAATAATCCTGGTCTAAAATTTTTAAAAAAGTAATAAATAAAAAACAAAACAAACAAAATCCAAAAAAAAAATCAACCAAACAAACAAACAAAAAAGCAAAGTGATAAAATGAATACTAAGGACATTCTGCTGCACTCATAGACCTGTGCCTTGCTCAGCCATCATCAGAGCAGTTTCAAGTGGGAACAAATACAGAGACCCACAGCCACGCATTACTCAGGGAGTGAGAGACCTTGGAACACCTAGCCCTAAAATAGATGCCTTCATCAAACCCTCCTCCTCAGGGCTCATGGAATCTCTCTGTAGAGTTGGCAGAAAGAGTGCAAGAGCCATGGCCTACTGATGACACCAAGAAAACAAGAACCTCTGAATGAAAGTGGTCAAATAGTCCTCACAGAGACAGAGGCAGCATGCACAGGGCCTGACTGGCTTGTGCCAGGCCATCTGAATATATATTATGGCTTCAAGTTTAGTGGGTTTTATGAGTTTCCTGAGTGTGCAAGCAAGTGGGACCCTGGTTCTTGTTTTTGTACTTGTGGTTTTTTGTTTTTTTTTGTTTTTTTTTTTTTACTTTGTTTGTTTGTTTTGTCCAATTTCTATGTGTTAGTTTTTTTTTGTTTTATCTTATCTTATTGTATTGTATTACAAATTACATTATATGTTTTGATCCCTTAGAAGCCTGTTTTCTAATGAGACAAGAAAGAAAGCAGATGAGAGGTGAGGAAGAACTGGGAGGAATAGTAGACGGGGAAGCGAAAAATAAAAACAAAAGAAGTAAAAGAAACTCACTGGGTCTCCACATTATAACAATATAAAACCTAAAGTCCAATGTGGTAAAAGCGGTAGCGTTTACAATATATTCTAACATGAAATATTTCAGAAAAGTGCAGACTCTAATGTATAAAAATACCAAACACCTACAGCAACTTTCAAGGAAGATGTAATGGAATGAAAGATATGTTGCATTTGTCTTTCCCTCCACCACTTTTCAACAAGTCCACCTACAGACTGAACGCAACACTTTTCAAACCTCCAGTTTGGGGGCTGGAGAATGGCTCCACGGTTAAGAGAAGTTTACTTAATTTGTTATCCAGCGCCTTCATGGAGTAACCCACAACCTTCTGTAACTCCAGCCTTTAGGAGACCTGAAATCTCTGGCCTCTATGGAAACTTGTGCACACACACACACACACACACACACACACACACACACACACACACACACATCATCACCACCACCACCACCACCACATGCACACACACCTTTTAAATGAAAAAAATAAAGAATCTTTTCAAAAAAAATTTTTTTTTCACAAATTCTTGCTTTTAAAAAGTAATTATCAGGCCACCGTGGTGACACACACCTGCTATTACAGCAGTAATAAGGCAAAGGCAGAAGGATCAGAAGTCCCACGACAGCCCCTGCTAAATAAGTTTGAGACCAGCTGGGCTGCAGAAGACCCTATTCCAAATGAAAGCAGGTACCAATACGTTGATCCTGAAATTTATAGGAAAATGCAGAAGGAATGGGAATGCAGCGCAGGGACGGCTGCATCTTCCATAGTCACCATTATGTTCTAGGCATTGGCAGGCTCCATGACCCCAAAGCCTTAGGTGAGGCCTTTTCAGAGCTCCTCCCTGTTTAAACTGTAACTCCAGGCCGAGCAGGGTCCATTTTACATGAGATGAGTCAACATCTACTTCATTACCCAGCCATGTGTCCCAGGATGTCAGGCTTCCTGCAACTCCCCACACCACAATACTCTGCTATACAACTTTGGTTTAATCACTAAGACTGGAAAGAAGCATGCATGTGGACTATCACAGCCCTTTAATATAGGTTCTGTTTGCTTCAGCATGCCCAATAGCAGGATGATTACTTCCTTAGGGCTTTTGCCAATATTTTCATTTAGGGAAAAATAGTGAGCTCACAAGCAAATCCAATACCTTTTTTTTTTCCTAACTTTATCCAAGTCCAACAAAAACAGGCCAATTGATATAGAGATTGGTTTTTCTTTTCTTTCTTCTTTTAAAAAAAAAACTTGAAACTTTTAAAATGTCATGACATCATCTCCTGGCATCCATTGCTTCTGGCAACAAGCCAGATCTCATTCTTTTTCTTCTGTATGTGTTAAATTTTTTTTCATCTGGCTATTTTTAATACTCATCTCTGCATCGCTTTTCAGCAGTCTGATAAGGATGTTCCACTAACAGCTGTCTTCGTCTTTGCTCTGAATACATAAAAAATGCAAGACTTAGTGTCACTTGGCAACTTGACTGGATCTAGAATCAACTAAAAGGCAAACAACTGGACAATCCTAAGAGGGATCTTATTGATCAGACTATTCAAGGTGGGAAGAAGACGCAGCTAGATGAGATGTGAGCAGCCTCTTTCTGGGAAGGCCCAGTCAAAAACACAAGAAGGAAGTCTGTCACTGCTGCTCCCTTTCCTGCTCACGATCCTGCCCATTCCTGTCGCCACCATGCTTGTAGTCCCTTGCTGATGTTGGGAGACAGATCTAGGTTTTCAGCATACCCTGAAGACCAACAACTTTTGAGAAGATCCCAAGGTCTTCATGCCACACTGGGACTGCTGGGACAGTCATCCTTGAGGACTCAGCAGCTACTGACTTCTTGAGCAGATCTTACCGTTTAAGTCACACACACACACACACACACACACACACACACACACACAATCAGTTCTGTTTCACTAGAGAACCCTGACTGAAAAACATTAGTTAATTGCACTTTTCTTTTGAAATCAAAGCTGGACATTTTAATCAAAGTTTTTTTTTTTTTTTCAAATACTCATTTAGTTACTTATTTTTATTTCTCTCTTCTTTCCTTTGGTACCCCAATTATATTAATGGTAAAATGATGGGTGCTATATGTGAAAACTGTATTCCCACCTTTCAGTTTTTATCCTTTGAACTGACAATGGCCCCTTTTAAATGTCCATATGAATTTGGACTGTGATCTGCTGTTATTCTTCTTACCCTGGAAGCACTATTTCAAAAATACATTTTTTCACCTTGGACTTCATTTGATGCATTTGAGGACTTCATGTAATTTTTTTAAATTCTTTGCCTCTTTGCACACTACACTCTTACATTTCTGCAAGTCTCTACCGTACCTATCATGTTACATATGGGTTATGTATATTATGTTATTACACATTTCATTGTGATTGTTTTAAAGTTCTTATTTAATAACCCCCATCTCTAATCATCTGTGCACTTGTATATTAAGACAATTTATAGCCTTTATTGTGCTGTATTGTGTGTCCATTAATGTTGTAGTTATGTTTTGGATACTATGTCTGCAAAATGTGTTTGTGTATATTTGTATGTTTTTGTATGTGTGTGTGTGTCTCTCTCTCTCTCTTTGTGTGTTGTTTGCTTCTTTTCTAAAATATGAAAACACTTAAGGACTTGGAGAGGCAGCTCACTCAGGCACATGCTTTCCATGCAGGCATGAAGACCTGAGTTTGAGCTCTAGCACCAAGCCCCCAAAAGGAGGACAGGTGACAATTGATTGCCATCTTCCGATTGGTAAAAGAATGCTGAGACTTGCTGGCCAGTCAACCTGGCCAAATTGGTGGGCCTCGGGCCACACAGAAACCCCAACTCAAAACAACTAAAATGAATTTTCTGAACCATATCACTGAAGTTGGTTGGCCTCTGGTTTCCCAGGCACCTATACCCATGTTTAAACAAAAACACATAAGGCATGTTAAAGAACTATTTGAAATAAAGTTATTTATTTAAAAACAATCAAACTGAAAGATCACTGTGCTGTGTCAGTATTTGATTAGTCAGGGTGATTCAGCCGAGGAGTAGAACTTGCCTGGAGGTTTGGCTTTCACTCTTCTGTTACAAACTTGAAGTTAGAGCATCATGAGTTTACATGTACTCTCTCTCCCTCTTCTCTTACCAAAGAACAGCTTGGGACCAAATCATCAAAGACCAGGGACCATGAGATATCAAAGCTGCAAGTTTAAGGAGACATGAGGCTCCAGAACTGGAGGAATGCAGACTACATGGTGGCAGATATGGAAGAGGACTGCATTTCTTCCTGCTCTCCAACCTCTCCTCCAGTTTGGTTGCTCATCATTTCCTCCCATCAGGGTACTAACTGATAGAGTCATCCTTGGAGGCCTCTATGGGTTCAGATCCAGGTTCCTGGACCATTCAAAGTCTGTATGCCTAGGAGTGGTATGGCTGGATCTTGAGGAAGCCCTAGTCCTAGTTGTCTGAGAATGCGCCAGATTGATTTCCAGAGTGGTTGTATAAGTTTACATTCGCACCAGCAGTGGAGGAGGGTTCCCCTTTCTCCACAAACTCTCCAGTATGTGTTGTCACTTGAGTTTTTGATCTTGGCCATTCTGATGGGTGTAAGGTGAAATCTCAGGGTTATTTTGATTTGCATTTCCCTGATGGCTAATGACATTGAGCATTTCTTTAAGTGTTTCTCTGCCATTCGATATTTCTCTGCAGAGAATTCTGTTTAGCTCTGTTCCCCTTTTGTTAATTGGATTACTTGATTTGCTGCTTTTCAGCTTCTTTAGTTCTTTATATATATACTGGATATTAGCCCTCTGTCAGAGGGTTGGTGAAGATTCTTTCCCAATCTGTAGGCAGTCGTTTTGTTTTGATGATAGTGTCCTTTGCTTTACAGAAGCTTTTCAGTTTCATGAGGTCCCTTTTAAGGCTCAAGTATACAATAAGGACATTTGCTCAACCATGTTTGTAGCAGCTTTATTTGTAATAGCCAGAAGCTGGAAACAACCCAGATGCCCCTCAAGTGAAGAATGGATACAGAAATTGTGGTACATCTACATAATGGAATATTACTCAGCAATAAAAAACAAGAAAATCATGAAATTTGCAGGTAAATGGTGGAAACTGGAAAGGATCATCCTGAGTGAGCTGTCCCAGAAGCAGAAAGACACACATGGTATATACTCACTCATATAGACATATACTGTAGGATAAACCTACTACAATCTGTACATCTAAAGAAAATAATCAAGAGGGAGGACCCTGACTAAAATGCTCAATCCCCATCCAGAAAGGAAAAGAGGATGAACATCAGAAGAAGAAGAAAACAGGAAACAAGTTAGGATCCTGCCACAGAGGGCCTCTGAAAGGCTCTGCCCTGCAGACTATGAAAGCAGATGCTGAGACTTATGGCCAACTGTTGGGCAGAGTGCATGGAATCTTATGAAAGAAGTGGGAAATAATAAGATCTGGGAGGACAGGAACTCTACAAGTAGAGCAACAGAACCAAAAAATCTGAGCACAGGGGTCTTTCCTGAGACTCATACTCCAACCAAGGACCATGCATGGAGATAACCTAGAACCCCTGCACAGATATAGCCCATGGCAGTTCAGTGTCCAAATGGGTTCCACAGTAATAGGGAACAGGGACTGTCTCTGACATGAACTGATTGGCCTGCTTTTTAATCACCTCCCCCTGAGAGAGGAGCAGCCTTACCAGGCCACAGAGGAAGACAATGTAGCCACTCCTGATGAGATCTGATAGACTAGGATCAGAAGGAAGGAGAGGAGACCTCCCCTATCAGTAGACTTGGGGAGGGGCATGCTTGGAGAAGGGGGAGGGAAGGTGGGATTGGAAGGGGAGGAGGGAGGGCTTTATGGGGGGATACAAAGTGAATAAAGTGTAATTAATAAAAAAAAATCTGTCTGCCTTCTCCTTGTTCAAGTTATTAACTGCATAGGTCTTACTCTATATAAGCCTGTCACTGTGCCACGCATTTACTCCCAAGTATAAAAACATCAGCTCACCCTCACTCATGCAGACCCTCATTCTCCTAGACCTTAGATCTTTTAGGGATCTTTCTAGAATAGTTCCTCAAGAACTTAAAGAGGTTTAACTATTATTTGTTCATTTGTGATCCAGTGGCTTATTTTAATGCGAGTAAGTAAAGATATGATTCATAGATACAGTATCTGCATTCAGCACAGACAAATGTTTTTGTGAAAGAAAAGGCCAGGCAATAAGATGTCTATGAATTAATCTAAAAACAACAGACTATAACAATTGGCACACCACTCTTCTCTTTTTTTTAGGTATTTATATTATAAAAACATTAAATTTTCTGATTCCAGATGTTAGAGGTAATCCTTATTTATATTTTGACAGGTATAATTAAAGATATTTTATCATTGGAAATTTGCTACATTTATAGTCATGGTTGTATGTATGGCTATGTTTTTTCTTTTACAAATAGAGTGAAATAGCCCATACCACCCTGCAATGTGTGGTGCAAAAAACATATGCAATCCTATTTCTTCTTTTTTAAAAAAAAATGTTTTTTATTTATTCACTTTACATCCTGATGGTAGCCCCACCCAACTCCCTCTCCAACCTTGCATCTCTCCTTCTCCCCAAAGAAGGGAGAGGTACCCCATGGGTACCAACAAGCCCTGGCACATGAAGTCATTGTAGGCCTAAGTGCATCCTCTCTCACTGAGGCCGGGCATGTCAGCCCAGTTAGAGGAAAGGGATTTGATGGGAGGCATCAGAGTCAGAGAGGCCCCCTGTCTTCTGGTTGGTGGAGGACCCACATAAAGAACAAGCTGTGCATCTGCCGCATACACGCAAGAGGCCTAGGACCAGCCCACATATGCTCTTTACTTAGTGGTTCAGTCACTATGAGCCCTCATGGGCCCAGGTTAGTTGACTCCTTAGGTCCTCTTGTAGAGCCCGTGACTCCTCAATCATTCCCCCAACTCTTCCATAGGACTCCCTGAGCTCTTTCTAATGTTTGGCTCTGGGTCTCTACATCTGTTTCCATCAGCCTCTGGGTGAAGCCTCTCAGAAGACAGTTATGCTAGGCTCCTTTCTACAGGCGTAGCAGAGTAACGTTGACAGTGTCAAGGACTGGTTCTCTCCCGTGGCTACAAATGGTGGGAACTTTAGGCTCCATATCCCCTGCTGTTAGGAGTCTCAGGAGTGTGAGTCTCATAGAATTCTCAGGGCCTCCCTTATCCCAGGTCTCTGGAAAGTCTCATAGATTCCCCAATTTCTGCTCTTTTACCTGGCTCTCTCTCCCCATATCTGCCTTCTCTCCCTACTGCTAATCCCCTACCCATCCCCTCTTCTACTAAGTTCCTTCTATCCATCCATCTCCAATGCCTATTCTTGGGTTGAGGGACATTTAGTGTCTTTCCAGTCTCTGGCCATTATGAATAAAACCACTATGAACATAGTTGAGCAAGTGTCTTTGTGGCATGGTGAAGCTTTTGTTGTTGTGTTGTTCTATGCCCAGGCATGGTCTAGTTGGGTCTTGAGGTAGGGCTATTCTCAATTTTCTAAGAAACCACCAGGTTGATTTCCAAAGTGGTTGTATAAGTTTTCATTCCAACCAGCAATGGAGGAGGGTTCCCCTTTCTTGAAAACCTCAGCAGCATGTGCTCTCACTTGAGTTTTTGATCTTAGACATTCTGACAGGAATTAGAGAGAATCTGTGTCATTTTGATCTGTATTTCATTGATGACTAAGGATGTTGAACATTCCTTTAAGTGTTTCTCAGCCATTTGAGATTCCTCTGTTTAGCTCTGTACCCCACTTAAAAAAAATCTAGGCATTGGGTTTGTTGGGGACTCATTTCTTGAATTGTTTATATATTTTGAATATTACCCTGTGTCAGATGTAGGGTTGGTGAAGATCTTTCCCCATTATGTTGGCTGTCGGTTTTTCCTATTGACGTTGTCTTCTGCCTTACAGAAGCTTTAATGAGGTTCAATTTATTAACTGTCGATCTTAGTGCCAAGTTGTTAGTGTTCAGTTCAGAAGGCTGTCTCCTGTACAAATGAGTTCAAGGCTCTTCCCCACTTTTTCTTCTACGAGATTTAGTGTATCTGGTTTTATGTTGGGGTCTTTGATCCACTTGGATTAGAGTTTTGTGCAGGGTGATACATATAATTTATTTGCATTCTTCTACATGCAGACATCCAGTTAGACCAGCACCATTTGTTGAAGAAGCTATCTTTTGCCATTGTATGGTTTTGGCTTCTTCATAAAAAAATCAGGTGTCTGTAGGAGTGTGGGTGTATTTTTGTCCTAGAGCAAAGGGGTTAGCTTTTGTGTTTTCTATACAGTGGTCACTCACACAACCTGTTAGTCACTGTTTACATACTGACACTTAAATTAGCTTTTGTCAAATGATTTTGGTTTCTAAGATATTTCATACAGAGTTATAAATGTTGAAAACTGTTTAGGAAATACCAGGAAGGGACAGGATCTATTAATCATGGATCCTGGGCAGACTGTGGAGTGAGTGCCTTTGGGTAAGTTTTGGGGGTTGTCATGTTTGGAAGTTAAAATGAATTCATAACAGCTATGCTCATTGTGAAAGTCATGAAAATCAAATGAATGCTTGTAGGCACCCAGTAGAGAGGTTCCTGGAAGCTAATGATGACCCTAGTTGTTACATTTGAAACACTGTGCCCAGTGGGAAGATGGTAAGGGTGGAAAATATAATTTAAAATTAGTCACGAGAAGCTGGAGAGATGGCTGAGCAGTGAGGAGCACTTGGTGCTCTTTCAGAGGACCCGGGTTTAAATCACAGTAGCTATATGGCGATCCATAACCACTAGTCACTCCAGGTCCGGGGAGAGGCAGGTGTGATGCACGCTTCTGGCCTCTATGTACTGTACCAGGTATGCAAATGGTGTACATTGTACACACGCAGGCAAAACCACTAATATACATAAAACAAAAACAAAGCCGTTAGAGACATTACTCACCAACAATTTAAATTTGATTACAGTCAAAACGTGTGCGATTTTACAAAAATGAATGATATTTTTTTAAAGTGGTCAACCTGAACAGCAAGAGAGCAGGGCTGAAATATGACATTATTATTATTTAATCTTGTGGAGGACCATGTAGAAGAAGCATAGCTCACATAAATCAAATATGTTAGGAACTTATGTTCTGAAGAATATTATTCATATTTTTGGTAAATTACTAAATAAATGATGTTGTTCTGTTCATAATTTTCTCTATAAATATTAAACAATAAACAATGAGGAATATCTATCTCTGTTGCCTACTGAGTAGTTCAGTCAAGGTACAGAAACTAAAAACAACCACTTCTATTCTGTGTTCATTCTCCAACACATTATTACTGCGTTCAGAGTAATTTGCCGACAGAACCATGTGTGTTCAAGCATCTATTGCCACAACTATCTGTAAAAGCTATAATGAGTAGGAAATAAAATTGGCTGGCAGGAGAACCTTTAGATATCACATCTCACACAGCATAAACACAGATGGGAGGAAACTCAAGTAACTCACTGGTAAGTCCCCATTAAGCAAAGAAGTCACCTTACATTTGTAGGCACTCCACTGACCTCTAGAAATTCCTGTCTTCCAAGTGCATCTGACAGGCTGGGGTGAAGAAAGAATGCTAGTGCAGGGTAAGGGACTGATAACTCCCTCCCATTGGCCTCTGCGTTGCACACAGGATTTCTGTTATCATTGGCATTTCACAAGTAGTCCAAGTGATTACTGAGGTGACAAGCTGAGCCAGAGGTGTAGAAGAAAACAAAAACAAAACCCAAGAAGACAGTAGTTACGAGGGTAGCTCCGTGTGTAAAATGCATGTTTTACAAGCCTGAGCTTGAATCTTCATGACCCATATATAAAGCTATGTTCTGTGGTACACATCTATAACCCCAGTATAAGGAGATGGAGACAGGAGGATGCCTGAAGCTTACCAGCTCCCTGAAAGCAGGGAGCCCCAGGTTCTGAAGAAACTTCATCTCAAAACACAAGATAGAGAATGACAAAGAAAGACATCCATGATCTTCACCTCTGACTTTTACATGCACAGGCATAGGCAACAAGACTACACACATAAGTGAAGTGTGTACACAGAATCACAAGAACACACACACAGGATGGGGTGGCAAAAGGGCAGGCCTACCAAGATTCTTTAGTAAGAACAAGAAAAGGAAGAATGCTAAAACCCAGTCTGTCACTTCCTTCAAATGCAGACCTACACACAGGCAAATACACAGTCCCTTCCCCCAAGCCCTCAACGGTCTGATTCTCTGTGCAGAAACGCAGCAGCTACCATGCAGCAGCAACTGACCATGCTATTTCTGAGCTTGTGTGTACATAGCGAAGAAACAGGTAAAGCACTCACAACCACAGGAATGTGGGTTGACAGTATGTCCCTTCTCTGAAGGCTCAGCATGTCCAGTTGCCATAGGAAGGTCTCCCTTTCTGTGCTCCACCTCTTCCCTCCAACCTACTTGTCCTAAACTCCAGGTACAGCAATTGTGATGAAGCTAGATTGTAACCAGGTTTCATTGGGAGCCCTGCTTACAGTGTCTGGGAGACACTGTAAAACAAAGCAGAAGCTCCATCACCTTTGTTTGCTAAGTCTTGATGATAAACCACAAGTTTGCCCACACTGGAAAAAGTAAAATACATAGTCAAGTATATTATCCAGTGATATCCCTATAGACTGGCTGATTTCTTCATCATACAGCATGTAAAAAATAGTTATAGATGGCCATAAGTCTCAGCATCTGCTTTGACAGTCTACAGGGCAGAGCCTTTCAGAGGCCCTCTGTGGCAGGTTCCTAACTTGTTTCCTGTTTTCTTCTTCTTCTGACTTCCATCCTCTTTGCCTTTCGGGATGGGGATTGAACATTTTAGTCAGAGTCCTCCCTCTTGATTAGTTTCTTTAGGTGTACAGATTTTAGTAGGTTTATCCTATATCATGTGTATTGGGCAGAGTGCATGGAATCTTATGTAAGAAGTGGGAAATAGTAAGATCTGGAGAGGACAGGAACTCCACAAGGAGAGTAACAGAACCAAAAAATTTGAACACAGGGGTCTTTCCAAAGACTCATACTCCAACCAAGGACCATGCATGGAGATAACCTAGGACCCCTGCACAGATGTAGCCCATGGCAGTTCAGTGTCCAAGTGGGTTATATAGTAATGGGAAGAGGGACTGCCTCTGTCATAAACTGATTGGCCTGCTCTTTAATCACCCCCCCAAAGGGGGAGCAGCCTTCCCAGGCCACAGAAGATGACAATGCAGCCACTCCTGATGAGATCTGATAGACTAGGATTAGAAGGAAGGAGAGGGGGACCTCCCCTATCAGTAGATTTTGGGAGGGTCATGAGTGAAGAAGGGGAAGGGAAGATAGGATTAAGAGTGGAGGAGGGAGGAGTTTTTTGGGGGGATACAGAGTGAATAAAGTGTAATTAATAAAAATTTAAAAAATAGTGATAAATGAAACAGAATAGGTAAGGTTGATTTTTAGTAGCTCCTTAAGATCTTTTTCTGATATAACATATTGAACAACAGAAAAAGATAGCATCACAGTCCATTGTCTAAGACATTGTGAGGTTATCAGGATCCTGGAGACCTCTACCAAGAGATTTTCATAACCAATCAGTGTCTATGGTTCTCATTAAGACTTTTTTTTATTTCTTTATATTTTCCTTTTAAGTCTTATTATTTTATTGTTCTATAACCATTGTACATTGTACTGGGTTTCATATGAGGTTAATATTTTAAATTACAGAATGCCTAGTGTCATAGGACATCCTTAATTCACTTGCTCACTTCTTTAACCAAGTAATCAGCAAACAGAAGGAAGAGAGAAAGAGAGGGAGGGAGGAAGAGTGAGAAAGAGAGAGAGGACAGAAGAGAGAAAATGGGCTGTAGCATCTCACTATAATTGTCACCCACAATTACCCAAACTAGATTTATGAACTAGGAGCTATAAATGTTAACACTAGAGCTAGGAGATGTGAATCCTTCTGAGGCAGTCTCAGATGAGAAGGATGAGTCTCTCTCAATCCAAACTGCAGGCTCCTGATAGCATACCACACTGTCTCCACCAGGAGAAACGAGGAGGTAAATAGATGGCTCCAGATAGCCGGGTCCACAACATGCAAGAATTCTCTAACCTGTGGTGTATTTCTTTCTCCTTCTAAAAGGCTATAGCCTGGGAATCAGAAAGAAAGCCAATATGTAACTGCCCGGTCTATTTCTGCCCGATAATGCAGATAAAAGGCTTTAACTCTGGATATCTAGGAGAACACAAAGCCTCGGAGCTCCGAAGCATCGATTTAGTAGTGCTGCTAATTAAATAGCTTAATAGGCAATCTGTACCTAGCAAGATTTATGAGAAGTTCACCTAGGCTCAGTGCCCACACCTTCAGTCTCAGCTGGTCATGTTGTGCCCAGCAGGAGAAAGCGGACTCATTCAGTCCAGCCTGGTATTCTGTCCATAATGCAGCCTTTGACTTCAGTGCCTATCCTACCAACAAATGTACCCCCTCTCTGGCTATCTCCCTTTTCTCTTGTTCTTTATGTCTCTAGTTTGCATTTCCTTTCCTGTGTCCTCAGTATATCTCCACTTGGAGAAAATGTTCCATCTGAAAACATGCTGAAGACTGTTGTTTCCAAATAAAAACAGAACAAAGCAGAAACCACACAGAATCATCTTAAGGGCCCTTGTCATTCAACTTCTCATTCTCAGTCTTCTAAGTATATGTGGTACACAGTCCCCAGCTTTCCGTAAACACACTTCAATTGTTTATTTGTGGTCTTGGACATGTCAAAACCAATTTACTGAAGAACTTCAATTTCTGCATAACATTTAATGTATGAAGCAGGAACACTACAAATTCAGAGGCATGTGACTCCAGACCCATGGGGCACCTTTGCATCAACACTTGTAGATAATCTTCCTGGGACATTTGTCTACTAGGGCATTTCATCTAGCTCCTCTTCTTAGACCGTTATTTCTTTGTCACATTTGTTCACACTTAGCATGAGTCAGATTTCCCAGAACTCAGTCCTCAGTCCTTCAATTCAATGCCTCAGTTCTTTCATTGGATGTACTCCCCAGACACACTCTCATGATGCAATAGTCTAAATCATCGATAAATGAATGGCATTGTCATATTTATCTCCAGCTCATATGTTGTTCCAAAGGTTCAGAATAACTTGTTTATTTGTTGGGTATGATTCTGATGTAGATCTTCTACCATGGGCATACCAAACTCAGTGATTCAAACAGAATTTTATACCATTCGCTCCATGGTACTTCCCTCCTTCTTATGATACATTTAGGTATTGGTGCTGCTATAAGCATAACACTGAAATTTCAAGGTTATTCTAACTACACTCTGTTTGCTCAAATACACACACACACACACACACACACACAGAGAGAGAGAGAGAGAGAGAGAGAGAGAGAGAGAGAGAGAGAGAGAGGGGCAACGACACCCACATCTAGTTTATTTATTTCATGAATATAGATATTTCTTGACCCTGTTCTCCATCATCTCTGCAGTCATATAAGGTCTCTAATGTGCTGTTGCTATCATCTTGAGAGTGATTTTATTTTCTGTTTCTTGACTGTCTTTCCTTGTTCTAGATAGTGACATTACGATATATTCTTTACAAAACGTGAGACATTGCTGCCAAAATACCTCAAAATTTCAGCGTTGCTATGGGTAAGGGTCCACATGCTTCATGTATGGGGATCCTGGGTCATCTCTAGCCCTGATTTACTTCTATCACCACCATATACTTTATGTTTCTGCAGTTGTCAATTGCCTGCCAGTTCCTCTTTGTGCCATGCTCACCCAGATTGCTGCTCATCCTTTTCCTAGGAAATTTATCATCATGTTATTTGCTTAGATAAGTCCCATTCAATGACCAAGAAAGAGTCTGTGGATATTTTTAAAAGACTGAACTTTTAATGTGTTCATATTTGTAAAGACTGTGCTTTTCAACTTATTTTTCCTATTGATTTCAATATACCCATGCCATCTTGGTGGATAAATGGGAAAGGAAAGATTCTAATAGAGTTAGTATTGTTTGTGGGTCAAGTTGACAAGGGTCAGTTGTGATGTCAACTTGTGATGTCAGTTTTATGTCAACTTAACATAAGCCAGAGTTACCTGAAAGGAAGGACTCTTAATTGAGAAAATGCCTCCATAAGATCTGGCTGAGTTTTCTTAATCCATTGTGGGTTGTGACACCCTTGGCTTGTGATCCTGGGATCTATAAGAAAGCAGACTGAGCAGAGCCATTTGGAACAAGACAGTAAGCAGCATGCCCCCATGGTCTCTGCATTAGTTCCTGCCTCTGAGTTCCTGACTTGTTTGAATTCCTGCCCTGACTTCCCTCAATGATGGACTGCTACCTGGAAATATAAGCTGAAATAAACCCTCCCCATAAAAGAGAGGAGGGAGGGAGAAATGAAAAGAAAAAAAAAAGTCTGTATGGCTTTTTCAAAAAAAAAATCATTTTTTGTTGTTGTGTTTATATTTACTTATTCATTCTGTGAGATGTGGAACATGTCAGGTCTGAGGACAACTTGTGGGAACTGGTTTTCTCTTTCCTTCCGAGATCAAAGTCAAGTCATAAGGCTTGGTGGCAAGTGCATTTATCTACAGAGCCTTCCTGTCTACTACCTAAAAGACAACTATTTATTCAGTATCTGACCTGCATAATGACTCTCTGTGCTTATGTAACTACCTGCGTCTTAGTATCTATCACATTATTATGAATTTTCTGCTGAGATGTCATTTTCCCACCCAATACAAAATCATTACATAAAACATCCACTCTGATTAATCCTCATTTCTACAGCCAGTCACAAGGCCTGGCTTGTGAAAAAGTGCAGTTCAGGTCCACCAAGATTTCCAAAGAAGACATGGTGTCACATGTTCTGTGCATTCACTGTTTTAAACTGGTCGAGTTATACACTCCAGGTGAGTCAGCTGGGAGGTTCCTGGCATTCTCTCGAAACACACAACCTCCCTGATTATTTTTGGAATCATAAACAAATGGTGGTTATGAGTTTCCTGTTGGAATCTCTAGTTTCTTTTTCCCTAACAGTACTTTGAAATGTTTCCGAAGATGTCTTAAGGAATACTTCTTGGGCAGAGATCATGGGACACAAACACGGATCTTCATTCATTCATTCATTCATTCATTCATCCCAAGGGTGCCCCTTCTCTCTTTCCAGTCTACCACCTCTCCGCTTCCCCCTTTCCCTCTCCCTCTGCCCCCAGAAAAGGGGAGCCTCCCTCTCCCCAGCACATCAAGTCACATCAGGACTGAGCATATCTTCATCCACTGAGGCCAGGCTAGGCAGCCCTGCCAGGGGGAAGTGATACAAAAGCAGGCAATAGAGTCCATATTGGAAACACCCTTCTTTTCATTTGTCAGGTGTCCCATATGAAGACCAAGCAGCCCATTGGCTACATGTGTGCAGGAGACCTAGGTCCAGATCATACATGCTCCTTAGTTGATGTCTCTCTCAGTCTCTGAAACACTCATAGGACTGGGCTAGTTGTCTCTGTTGGTCTTCTTGTGATGTTCCTGTCCCTTCCAGGCCCTCCCATCTTTTCCCCAACAGTTCCACAAGACCCCTGGAGCTCTGCCCCATGCTTGGCTGCAAGTCCCAGCATCTGTCCTAATCTGCTTCTGGCTGGAGCCTCACAGACAACAGTCAAGTTAGACTACTGTCTGCAAGCATAGCAGAGTATTAGAATTACTGTCAGGGGCTGGTTCTCTACCGTGGGGTGGATCTCAGGTTGGGCCAATTTTGATTGGATTTTCCTTCAATCTTTGTTCGTTCATTGCTCCTACACTTCTTGTAGGCAGGTTAATTTTGGGATCACGGATTTTGTCCTTGGGTTGTTATTCTCCTCCTTTCACTAGTCCTGACTCGCTAGGAGGTGGTCACTTTGGTCTTCATGGTTCCCCCCTGTTAGGAGTCTCAGCTAGAGTCCCACCCACGTGTGACTACCACATCGCAGGCCTCCAGCTTGACAAAGAGATGTCCCCCTCAATTTCCCTTCTTGTTCCCAGCCCTTTTAATTTCCTCCCGTTCTCCCCACACTTGATCTCAACCTTGGTTCCCTCCCCATTCCATTTTGTGCCCAGCTCCCTCTCTTCATCCATTTCTGCTGGCTGTTCTATTTCCCCTTCTGAGTGACAGTCCAGCACACCTCCCTTGGGTCCTCCTTGTCACTTTGCTTCTTGGTATTAGTTCTCCTCTGAAAGACGGGTGGAATTCTGAGCTAAAACAATCTGGCTCAGGGTTCTGTTTGGTTGGGAGGCTTTTCATGACTGCTTCTACTACCTTGGGCATTATAGATTTATTTAAATTGTTAATCTGATCTTGATATAACCTTGGTAAGTGGTATTTATCAAGAAAATCATCCATTTCGTTTAGGTTTTCCAATTTTGTAGCGTACAGGTTTTTGAAATAGGACCTAATGATGCTTTGGATTTCCTCAGAGTCTGTTATTATATTTCCCTTTTCATTTCTGATTTTATTAATTTGGATACTACCCCTTTGTCATTTACTTATTTTGGCTAAGGGTTTCTCTATCTTGTTTTCTCAAAAACAAACAAACAAACAAACAAACAAAAACAGCTTTTGGTTTTGTTGATTCTCTGTATTGTTCTCTTTGTTTCTAGGTTATTTATTTCACCCCTGAGTTTGATTATTTCCTGCTGTTGAGTTATCTTGGGTGTGTTTGCTTCCTTTTTTTTCCCTAGAGCTTTTTGGTGAGCTATTAAGTTGCTAGTATGAACTCTCTTTACTTTCTTTATAAAGGCACATAGTGCTATGAACTTTCCCCTTAGCACTGCTTTCATTTGTTTCATAGGTTTTGGTATTATATGCCTTCATTTTCATTGAATTCTAGAAAGTCTTTAATTTCTTTCTTTATTTTCTCCTTGACCATGAGGTCATTAAGTAGAGAGCTGCTCAGTTTCCATGAGTTTGTAGGCATTCTGTTGTTTCTGTTGTTGAAGTGTAGCTTTAATTCATGGTGGCCTGATAGAATACAAGTATTATTTCAATTTTCTTATATCTGTTGAGGCTTGCTTGTGTCCAAGTATGTGGTTGACTTTGGAGAAGGTTCCATAAAATCTGAGAAGAAGGTATTTTCTTTTGTGTTCGCATGGAATATGATGTTCATATCTGTTAGGTCCGATTGACTCATAACGTCGATTAGTTGCATTATTTCTCTGTTCAATTTCTCTGTCAATGATCTGTCCATTGGTGAGAGAGGTGTGTTGAAGTCTTCTTCTATTAAAGTATGGGGTTCCATGTGTGATTTAAGCTTTAGTAATGTTTCATTTACAAATTAGATGCCCTTGCATTTGGGGCATATATGGTCAGAATTGAGATGTCATCTTGGTCGACTTTTCCCTTATTGAGTATGAAGCACCCTTCCCCATCTTTTTTGATTAATTTAGTTTGAAAGTCTACTTTACTAGATATTAGAATAGCTTCTCCTGCTTGTTTCCTTTGTCCCTTTGCTTGGAAAACCTTTTTAAAGCCCTGAATTCTGGGTTAATGTCTATCATTACTGCTGAGGTATATTTTTTGTATGCAACAGAAGGATGGGTCCTGCTTACACATCCATTCTGTTAGCCTGTGTTTTTATTGGGGAGTTAAGGCCATTGATGTTGAGAGATACTAATGACCAGTTGTTACTTGCTCTTATTTTGATATTGTTGGTAGAGTGTGTATGCATGTTTCCTTTTCTTTGGCTGTGGCATTGTTTGTCATGCTTTCCTGGGTGTAGTGAGCCTCCTTGGGTTATAGTTTTCCTTCTAACATCTTCTGTAAGGCTGAGTTTGTAGTTATGTACTGTTTAAACTTGGTTTTGTCAAGGAATATCTTGTTTCCTCCATCTATGGTGAGTGAAATTTTGCTGGGTATAGTAGTCTGGGTTGACATCTGGGCTTTCTTAGTATCTGCATGACATCTGACCAGGCCCTTCCAGCTTTCATAGTCTCTGTTGAGAAGTCAGGTCTAATTCTGATAAGTTTGCCTTTATATGTGAGTTGGCCTTTTCCCCTTGTGGATTTTAATATTATTTCTTTGTTCTGTACATTTAGTGTTTTGATTATTATGCAGTAGGAGGATTTTCTTTTCTTGTCCAATCTATTTCATGTTCTGTAGGCTTATTGTATGTTTATAGGAATTTCTTTCTTTGGGTTGTGGAAGTTTTCTTCTATGATTTTGTTGAAAATATTTTCTGGGCTTTGGAGTTTGGAGTCTTCTTCTTCTATTCCTATTATTCTTAGATTTGGTCTTTTCATATTGTCCCAGGTTTCTTGGATGTTTTGTGTCAGGAACTTTTTAGATTTAGCATTTTTCTTTGACTGATGTATTGATTTCTTCAGTTGTATCTTCTACACTTGAGATTCTCTCTTTCATCTCTTGCATTCTGTTATTAATGTTTGTGTCTATAGTTCTGTTCTCTTCCCTAGGTTTTCCTTCTCCCGGATTGCCTCAGATTGTGTTTTCATTATTGCTTCTATTTTCTTTTTTTTTTTATTTTATTTTTATCAGTTACATTTTATTAACTCTGTATCCCAGCCGTGTCCCAAACCCTCATTCCCTCCCAGTCCCTCCCTCCCTCCCTCATCACCACTGTGCCCCTTTCCAAGTCCACTGATAGGGGGGGACCTCCCCCCATTCATCTGATCCTGTTTTATCAGGTATCTTCATTGAGTTCCTGTTAGAAATAGTACTTGTTCCCCTCACTTTGGGAAACCAATTGGTTACTGAGCTACCACAGGCTACATCTGAGCAGAGGTTCTAGGTTATATCCATACATGGTCCTTGGTTGAATGTCAGTCTCAGAAAAGACCCTGTGCCCAGATATATTTGGTCCTTCTGGAGCTCCTATCCTTTCCCCATCAGACTAACTCCCCTTCTTTCTTATGATTCCCTGTACTCTGCCAAAGGTTTGGTCATGAGTCTTTGCTTTGAAAACACTGCTAGTTAGAGGCTTTCAGATGTGCTCAGTAGACTCCTGTCATACGTTCAATGCACATCCCATCTGTCTTTCTAAATGAGGATTGATCATCTTACCCCATGTCTGCTCTCTTGATAGATTTCATTATGTTTATCATATCTTATAGGTCTATATAAGTGAGTATATACCGTGTTTGTCTTTCTCCTTCTGGGATATTTCACTCAGAATGATGTTTTCTAGATCCCACCATTTGCCTGCAAATTTCATGATTTCCTCCTTTTTGATTGCTGAGTAGTATTCCATTGTATAGAAATACCATAATTTCTGTACCCATTCTTCCATTGATGGACATCTGGGTTGTTTCCAGGTTCTGGCTATGACAAATAAAACTGCTATAAACATGGTTGAGCAAGGGTGCTTTCTAAGACAATTAGGAATAGTGGTTCCTCAAGACCCAGCTATACCACTGCTAGGTATATTGCTTCTATTTTCATTTTTAGGTCCTGGACATTTTATTAATTTCCTTACCCTGTTTGGTTGTATTTTCTTCCATTTCTTTAAGGGATTTACTCATTTATTTCACCTGTTTGGTTACATATTCCTGCAGTTCTTTAAGATATTTATTTTCTTCCTTTAAGGCCTCTATCATTTTCATACCCTCAGATTTAAAATTATTTTAATGTGCTCCTGGTATGATAGGATCCTCAGGGCTTCCTGTGGTAGGATATCCGTGGTGTCAAATGGCCCTGGTTTTTGTTGCTTCTGTTCTTGGGTTGACCTCTAGCCATTTGGTTGACTCTGTTATTAGCAGACCTGGTGCTCTGTGGAGCTAATAAATCTCTGAAGTTGTAGGCAGAGCTCTTGGTCCCAGATGGCTGCAAGTCCTATGGTTTTCCTGTTGCTTCCTGCTACCTGCTGGTCTCCAGTAGGTCTTGGATCTGTTGCTTCATAATCTGTGCAGGTCTGGAGAGGGGCTGCAGATTGGGGTGGGTCCACAGGGATGTCTCAGGCCAGGGAACTGGTGTGTGGGGAGAGCAGGGGAAGTGGGGCACAGAAGGTTCTGGTCAAACCTGGCCACTGTTGCTGCCAGGCTGTGGCAAGCTAGCAGATGGGGCATGGGGGAGCTCTTACCTGCAGCTGGCTGATCCTTGCTGGTCTCAGGGCCTGCATATCTGGGTGGGTCCCACCAATCTATTTATTTTTAATGTTTTGAGGGAAGACAAAAAAACTAATAGTTAGGCAAAAACTAAAATAACCTTGAAATTATTCTCGTTTATTTCTTTTCTTTTATTAAATTAACTCATGAGTTTTTATCAGTTGAATAATATACCTCTGAATTAAAGTATTCACACCTCTACTCTGACAGTGATAGTAAAATAATAATGTTAGTTTATATATAATGAATAACATCTTTCAAATGACTTACTAACAATTTCCAAATCTTGAAAGAATCATGAGATAAATACTAATGCATATATTTTACACGATGAGAACCATTGAATATATTAGACATAGACATTTTATTCCCGACATTCAGTCAATGGTTATGAATGAAATCACTGGAGAGAAGAGAGCACAGAGCCAAGTTAAACCATGGCAGAAAAGGGCCAACAAGAAGATAGTTTAGTATGCTTGGCCCAAAGTAGTTTCTGAGATAAAAAGTTAAGAGGTTGGTGAGGACCCAGGGTTGTTATGATGCATTCCATTGAGGTAAAGTTCCACAGGGGAAAAAACACTAAAACCAAGATTTAAAGCAGGGATGGTTTTCCCATTGAGCAGTTGGGAATCTGAGTGATCTGACTCTCAGAATAACCCCTCCAGACAAGGTGTTAAGTAAAGCATTATCAAACGAAGACTAGATGGGCCACATTGAAACTGTACAGATATGCTGCTTCAGCAAGGTCAAAATGTCCTGTGCAAACAGAAAAAAAGTACAAAAGCAAGGCGATAAAAGGTCTTTTATCTCTAGCTACAGAGCTGAGCTGCAGATTCTGGCTGAACAAACACTAACCTGATCTGCAATATCACCTTTGGGAAGCCACTGTAATTCGCCCCATAGAACAAGAACCTGGAGGCCTATAGAAGGAATTCTTTCAGCCTAGACAATTGGAATCCATGTCTTTTTCTCCTAATGCTCAGGTCATCTGGATGAAGAGCAGGGTAAACAGAAGACAAAGCTGAGATAGACAAAGTTTAAAGCAATACTAGATTCGTCACATGGAATGACAATTTTAGTAGGCATTTTCCTTCCTCCCAAAATAGGAAAGAAGGGAGGGCGGGGGGAGGGAGAGGGAGAGAGAAACACAACATGGATGGATAATCTTCAATATTGTCTTGATTGGGTTAAGAAATATCTAGCCAAACTTTGGGCAGAGTGCAGGGAATATTATGAAAGAAGCAGGAGACAGAAAGACCTCAAGGGGACAGGAACTCCACAAAGAGAGCAGCAGAACCAAAAAATCTGGGCCCAGGTTCTTTTCTGAGATGGATATTCCAACCAATGACTATGCATGGAGAGGACCTAGAACCTCTGCACAGATGTAGCCCATGGCAGCTCAGTGCCCAAAAGGGTTCCCTTGTAAGGGGAACAGGGGCTGTCTCTGACATGAACTCAGTGGCTGGCTCTTTGATCACCTCCTCCAGGGTGGTGCAGCCTTACCAAGCCACAGAGGAAGACACTATCAGTGGACTGGGGCAGGGGCATAGGAGAAGAAGAGGGAGGAATTGAGAGGGGATGAGGAAGGGCACTACAGCTGGGATACAAAGTGAATAAACTATAATTAATAACAAAAATAAACTTTTAAAAAGAATAAATAAATAAATAAATTAAAACAAAAAGAAGTATTTAGAAAATTATTCAGGAACAACTTTCAGCGTTTGTGAGGGCTTTTCCAAAAAGAACTAAGAAAGGGGAACACCCAGCCCAAATGTGGACTTCATGATTTTGCAGGCCTAGACCATCACTAAGTAAAGAAGGGAGAGGAGAAAGCAGTTGGGCACGGGAAGTCCCCTTTTTATTCGGCTTCCTGATATGAAGTTTAAGGAGTTCCCAGCACACCATCCTGACATTAGAACCTTGACCATGCCTTTTCCTGTTTGTTGAAATTGCCTCTTGTCAGATACCTGGTCATGGTAAGGAGAAAATTAAGGAATAGTCAAAACCTATACAGAGTGGGTAGCTGCAGGTACCAGAAACTGGTGGGAAGAGTTAAGTGACAGTTTTAGCCATTATCTGCATGCTGAGTGTTGGGTGAGTATGCACGTGAGAAACTCCCAGCAGATGCAATCTTGGGTGTATTTACACTTTCTTAAGTTTTACAGAAAGGAATCATAATATTTATTTAGGTTTCACTGCTGGGGCTCAAACCTACAACCCGTCTCATGCTACACATGCACTGTATCATCAAGCTTTGTCCTTATTATGGAACAGATTCTCACGGTAAGCAGCCAAGAAAAACCACCTCCCATAGAAAAAGAGAGAGAAAGAGAAAAAAATAAAAACTTGAAACAGCTCCTGTACACTATCCATAATGAAGGGTCCTGTCCAGAAAAGGCCAAAAGACTTTACCAGAGGCTGGTCTTAGTACATAGAAGAGGGTGACTATACAGCTAGAACTGTTGCTTTTCTACTCCAAGGGAAGTAGCTGAGTTTGGATTACAGCAGACACAGCATGGTGACTGAGTGACTGGTGTGTGACTGAGTCTGTGATGGTCTATGTGGTGACTTTCCAAAAGGCATCAACAGGAAGAAGGAAGTCCAGGTCGGGAGAGGTGACTTCAACCTCAACGCCTGAGCCCAAATAATGACTTCCTCTGGCTATGCCCCACGACACAGGTTCACAATCTCTCAATCCTTTATCACGACTTGGGACCAAATGTTCAAACACAAGAGCCAGTGTGTGACACTACTTCATCTTCAAATTCCAGATACCTGATTGTTGTAAAATCTAAGAAAGAGAGCAGAAGAAAGCACGAGTCTGAAAACAGTTAAACACATTATAATCCAGGACCTCAAGCCCACTTAAGTAACTCAATTTGCTCTTTAATTACAGACTGTTTACCAACAGGGTTCCCCACAAACACATCAACTATGCTCTAACATAACAACGATTCTAGTTGAAGCACAGACAATATTTAGGTAGTTCTTTGGGAAATACAAAGAGAGAAACAGAGACTAAAGGGTGTGATTCAGGGTTAGAAAAAGGGCTCAGTATTTAAGAGCACTTGCTGCTCTTGTAGACAACCTGATTTCTGTTCCCAGAACCTTTAGGTGGTTCACAACCATCTGTAACTCCCATTGCTTGGGATCTGGCACCCTCTTCTGGCCACCATGGGTACACATGCATACATGCAAGCAAAACACCCTTGCACATAAATACAAATTAGTAAGTTACACCAGACTTACGAAATTTTCAATTCCTTGGTACCTAGAACTGGACTGTAAAGTTCAGTACAACACCTAGCCAAAAGAACCCAAAAAAATCAAACTCCTAAGTACTACTATTTACAATTGAATCGACAACCTAAAACCTTAAAAGAAAAATAGATGGTGAAATCTACCAAGCATTTAAAGATTTGTTTTCTATTACCTACAGTATCTTTCAAAATGCCAAATCAGAAGGATTATTTCTCACCTGGTTCTGAAAAAACAGCACTGGCCAGTACCAAACCCAAAGACTATAAGAAAAGATAATTCAAACCAATATTTCACATTGGTGTAGGTACAAAATCCTACAGTGAAGTGTTAGCAACTATAATCCAACAGAAAAATAAATCTTTGCCTTCTGAGCAAAAAAAAAATAGCCTTTATTATAAAATTGGTTTACTATTTAAAAATAAATTATTATAATGCGTGTCATAAAGCTAATGAAAACAAAATGCAATCATATCAATTGATGCAGAAAAAGATTGAGAAAAATCTAATGCCCATTTGTAATAAAATTCTTTAACACACTAAGAACAAAAGGAGTGTCTTCAAGTTAACCAAACTTCTCCAGGTAGTCCACAACTAAAATCATGCTTTTCTGTCAAGGCAATAAAACACCACTTCCAAAAGCAAGTTAGAGGAGAAGAGGCTTATTTTAACTTAGAGTTCTAGAGGGACACTGCTCATCACATCAAAGAAGGCATGACAGTAGGAATAAAAGGCCAGCCGGTAGGCAGAAAGCAGAAAAATCTCATTTCCTCCACACACAGAACACAGAGAGAGAAAAGAAAGTAGAGGCAATTTATAAACCCAATCAAGATCACAACGACTTCAAAGCTTACCCAAATGACATATTTCCTCCTGAAGACTTTGCCTATTGAAGCGGTGCCTATTGCCTTCCCAAACCACATTGCCAATTGGATACTAAGAATCTTAACACATGAGCCCATCAAGGGCATTTTCTATTCAGACCATCATGCCAAGTTTTTCCAGTCAGTTGCTTACCTGTATACCACTAATGATCAACTAGAATTCCTAACTAAAAGTACAATGCCATTAAGAGTAGAAACAAAATAATAACATATAAGTTCAACAAAATACAAGGAGGGTATATAGCCGTTAACTCCTCAGACTCAGATTTTTAAAATATCTAAGCAGATGTAAGTAAATAGAGATAAGTTCCATGGTTGTAGACTGGAAATTTAATATTATTGTCAGTTTTTACCATCTTGGTTTATTGGTTCAATTCAAACCAAATCAAGATCACAGCATGCTAATTTGTAAGTATTGACAAATGTATTGAAAGTTTATGTGGAAACTTGGAAGACAGGAAGGAACCAATATAACATTGACAAAGAGTAGAAACAGAGAACGGGCATTATCTGACTTGAAAAAAATTTGTAAAATTAATAACCAAGGCAGCATGGTATTGAAAAAGAGGAGAAATGTTGCTCAATAGAACAAAGTCAGAAGCCCAGAAACAGACTCACACAATAAAATCAGCTGACCTTAAACAGCGAACTGAGGCGAGCCAATAGAGAAATGACCCCCTAACAAATGGTATTAGAGCAATTGAGTGTACAAAAAGCAAAGTAGATGTAGTAGTTTTATTCTTTCTTAAAAATTAACTCAAAGTCAATGAGATACCTTAACTTAAAATTTTAAAGTGTCGAGATTACAGGTTTGCGAAGCTTACATAGAAGTGAATCTGTGTAGCCTTTGCTTTTCAGGGGAGGCTCCAGAATCAAAGGCAAGAACACTCTCCATGAAGGCAGAACAAGTGGAGCTTAACTATGAGCAAACTCATGCTTGGCAAAGAATACAGTGAAAGAAGTAAGATAAAAACAAGAGTTTTGGAGAAACCATGCACAAAATGCAAATGTATATATTATGTGTCTTCACAATACAAAGTCAATGCATTTATATGTGTTTGTGCAGGCATAACTGTGCGTGTATTTTTGTATGTGTGGGGGTGCGTGGTGTGCTAGACATCAACTCTGAGCATTTTCCTTAGGCACCATCTGCATTTTCTTAGATGGGCTCATACACTGGCTTGGAACTTGCTGATTACCTTAGACGAGATGGCCATCAAAGGATTCGCTTGTCTCTGTCTCCCCAGTGCTGGGATTGCAAGAAAATACCAATATACCAGTTTTTCATTATTGTTGCTTGGTTGATTTTACATTTATTTTCTAATTTTGAAAATATTTTGATTAAGTATTTGAGAATTTGATACTTGTATGCAAGTATATACAATTACCACTCCACCAACTAACACTTCTCCACCTTTACTCCCTCACAATGTCATGTTCTTCTTCTGTCTTCTCCCCCAGCTCCATAACCTAGGGAGTTCAATCCATGCAGCCCATATGTTCATGAATTTACAACCAAACGCTAGAGCACAGCAGACCTATCAGGGGCCACAGCCTTAAAGAAAAGTGATTCTCCCTCCCGCAGAAACCATAAACTCTCAGTAGCTTCTCAACTGAGAGGAGAGGCTCATGTGTATCTCTTCGCTCCATACTTGAATGGCAACTGCCTCTTTCCATCTATCCACCCCTCTCCCCAGAGGGTCCCTAAGCCTTGGGAGGTATATATGTAATGCAGTTGTGCCATTTGTGACTGAGTCCGCCACATTCATTTATTCTCCACACTGCGACCAGTTGTGAGTTTCTGTTTTAGTTACTGTTCACCACATAAACAGTTGCATCTAATGGGGTCTAGCATGGGCACTCCTCCATGCCACCAGCATCTATGTGTATTCTGAGGGGCTGAACTCAGGTCTTCAGGTTTGTACAGCAAGCCCTGCACTGATCAAGCTATTGTCCCAAGCCTAAAGGCCACTCTGAAACTTCAACAATAGAAAATTGGTTGTGCAAAACTGGAGCGAAGGTCTGCACAGAAGACTCACAGAGGCAGATAGCAAGGAAAAACAATTGACAACATCAGCTAACTTTTTATAAGTTGGAAATTAAAACAGCAAGATGCCACTACAAGCTTAGGAAACAATGACAATATTAATATAAATGGAGACTCAAATGACACAACCATTTTTGTAAGGTAGTTTGGCTGCTTCTAATAAGGCCACACACATTCTCATTCAATATAACAGTTACAACCTATGGAATTTATCCAACTCACTTTAACACTTAACATTTAAAATAAAACCTTGCAGCGAATGTCTTTCAGCAGATGAATGATTGTAAGGTAGTTTTGGTACATCAGATAATGACATATTGCTAAAGATGATAAAAATTAGAGTATAAATAAGGGGAATAAGAGGATGGGAGTGCTAGATGATTCTGAGTCCACGGAATTCTCAAAAAGACATAACTCTGGAGACAGGTTATAGGCATTCTTGTAATCCCCAGAACTTGGGTAGTAACGAAAGACGAAAGTAAGTTTGAGGCCAATCGGACCTATCTAGTGAGTCTAAAATAAGCTACACATTTTGATGTACTCTCAAATACAAAAATAAAGACCAAAGTAAAATGAAGACCAAATTTTAAATATGTAGCCAGCAAAAGTCATACTTTCTAAGAAATTGGGGGAAAGAATAAGAATTTAATAGGTAAAATCATCAGATCTATTTTATGGCAATGAAATTATTCTACATGACACTCCAAAGGGAGGTACTTCATAATCTTCATGTATCAAAACCCATAGATATTTACAATAAAACTGAGGTTAAGGGTTGTTTTTTGTTCATTTGTTTGTTTTTTTTTTAACTAGCAGTTTAGGAAAGGAGGAGATTCAAGAGATCTAATCGTGTGCACATCTGGGAAGTAACCTCATGATGCCGATCAGGTGCTGGCTTAAGCTATTTGGAGAATAAAAGAAGCATTAGACTAAACACAGTCAAAGTTTCACCTCTGCAGTAGATTCCAGTTGATTAAGTTGTTGCCTGTCGAGGTGAGGATTAACCCTTCTGCTGTGGGAGGGTTAACATTTCTGTCTATAAAGTGGATCGGAACAATTAGCTAGTTGGAGGGCTGATGGTGAGAGCCAGCACTCCCTGTGGAGTTAGAGAATTTACAGTTATGAAAAAGGAGGAGAGTAGGTTAATCCCTACAGTAATGAAAAAGAAGCTAGGAAGAGTTGGGAGAGGATGAATATGATCAAAGCACATTGTACAAAACCCTCAAAGAACTAATTATATATTTATCTAATATACTTATGAATTATAAGTTATATAATATATTATCTTTGTGTGTACATTATATATGTGTGTGTCATATGTACACATACACAAACATAGATATTTACACACTGAAGTATTTACATAAATTTATACACATGGCCAAATATGCCCATTAATATCCTTTTAATCTCTTAGTTGAAAAGGTCTAGAGGTAATTAAAACCTTTCTCATGTGTGTGTGTGTGTGTGTGTGTGTGTGTGTGATTCTTTTTTGCTGTTGTGCCTTTCTATTGTTCTGTTACAGAATACTAGAATACCTCATCAAAAACCAATTTAGGGGAGACCTTATTTATTTTAGCTTCCAGTTATACAAAGGGCTATCATGCCTCATGTTGGGTAAAATATGGCAGCAGGCAGGGACGGCCCAGGGGCAGAAGCAGGAAGCTGAGGCACTCCTTCCAGCAAGGATCCACTCCTTCCACAACGAAGACTGCAGAAGGCCATCACCAGCTGACATCCAACTATCTAATTGTTCAGGTCCCCTTTAACATACAACATAGTAGCAGAGAGGAATAGCTTAAGTGGAATCTATTACATCAGTGAAGCTTTGACTACATTGAGTCCAGCTCTTCATCCATTCTCTGTTATAATGAAGGTTCTGTAAACTTCCTAAAGAGTAGAGCAACCAAGAGAGAAGTGGGTAAACACATAAGCCTGTAGGAAAGTTACACACAGGTATTTGTGTATATGTACATATAAATATTGCATATATGTGTCTACATATTTACACATAAATGTTTATGTGATGATATGAATAAGGTCCATGGTGATACCAATAAAAATTTGGAAGACAAGGAGAAAAATCTCCTTTTATATAATTTATATTAAAAAAAAAACTCGTTTGAGGAAGGTGCACAGAACTAAATGTCGGCTCTGGAAAATTGTCTCTTCCAGGATCTGCTGATGTGATTTTATTTTGTAAAAAAAAAAAATGCAGGTATGATGATGCTGAGGGTCTTGGGTGAAGAATGCACTGAACACTAAGAATATTTCTAAGTAGAGGAAGGGATGCAGAGGAAAAGGCCCAGTGGAGATGGCAACAGAAACCAGAAGCCAAGCAATGCTTGGATCCACTGGAAACTGGAAGATAGAGCAAGTTTTTTTTTTTTTTAAAGAGGCTTTAGAGGTTTTTAAGACTTTATTATTTCTCACTTCCACACTTCTGTTTTACATAAATGTGGAAAAACTTGTTTTTGAAAACCACCCAGTCTTTGAAATTTCATTAGAGGAGCCTGAGAAAATGAAGAGAGGGAAACTAACCCCCACGCATTTACTGCGCACTGTGACAACCCTTGCAGGGAGTGTGGGATGGGAAGGAAGGATAGTATGGACTAAGATTTTAATAGGGTTGAGCATCTTTTGGATATATGCCCAGGAGTGATATACCTGGATCTTGAGGAAGCGCTATCCCTAACTGTCTGAGAAAGCACTAGATTAATTTCCAAAGCGGTTGTACAGTTTACATTACTACCAGCAGTGGAAGAGGGTTCCCCTTTCTCCACATCCTCTCCAGCAGGTGTTGCCCCTTGAGTTTTGATCTTACCCATTTTGATGGGTGTAAGGTGGAATCTTAGAGTCGTTTTTATTTGCACTTTTTGGATGACTAAGGACGGGACTTTGAACATTTCTTTAAGTGTTTCTTAAAGAAACATTTCTCTGTTGAGAATTCTCTGTTTAGCTCTGTACCACATTTTTTAATTATATTACTTGGTTTGTTGGTATTTATTATATATTCTGGATATTAGCTGTGTGTTCCCTAGTAAGGGGAGCAGGTGCTGTCTCTGACATGGAATCAGTCACTGGCTCATTGATCACTTCCTTTTGGCCCTAACTAAAGGTGCCCTAACTAAACCACAGAGAAAGAGGATCCAGACAATCCTATGAGATCTGATAGGCTAGGGTCAGATAGTAGGCAAGAGGACCTCCCCTCAGTGGACTAGAGGAGGGACATAGGCAGAGAAGAGAGAGGGAGGGTGGAGTTGGGAGGAGACATGAGAGGGGGCTACAGCCGGGATACAAAGTGAATAAATTCTAATAAATAATAATAATGAAAAAATTAAAAAGATTTTAGCAAGGAATTCTTACAACCTTCAGGACAAGGTCAATGTTAACAAGGTCATTAAACACTGATGGGATGAGAAAGGTACTTCAAATGTCTTCTCTTCCTCCCCAGAACCCACATCCTCAGTCTACTTAGCTGAGAGACATCATGCAGACTTCAGCAGTAGCCCGTGCTGAGGAATACTCAGGGGTGCTTCTTAGAATCATCCTGGACATCCAAACCCAGGAGAATTGGGGAAAGCTGCAGAAGCGACAGGAGTCAAACAAGATACAGCAAGGAAAATGGATAGCATGCCTTGAGTGGGATTGTGGAAGCAAATCTGAGCACACCTGAGCTTTAGGTACTAATGGGCTTGTGTTACTCTGTTAATGGCATCAAATATCTTGCTCATGATTAGATGACAGTGACAAGGAAACAGGGTAAATGATGTGAGAGAGCTTTTGTCTATTCCTTTATAACTGCTTATAAAGGGTAACTTGCACCTGTGTTTGTTTGAAAAATACAATCATGTGAAACGTCTGGACACATCTACTTCAGCACAGTTACAAGACTTTCTCTGAGGGATAGGCCAGCTCTTTCTAACTGCTCACCAACATGCTCATCCGTCGTCATTTCTGTCTTCTTCACAAAATACATATTGTTTGTAACAATATCTTCAGCAATAAAAGGAGGCTCCTTTAGTTGCCAAACTATGAAATATGAAGGTTATCATAAAAGGTGTCACATTAAAAATAAATCCAGACTACTACATCATATTTGACTAAATTTAATATTTGAATTCCCCTCCAGCCCCAGCTCTCCTCAGCTTGAACATAAATACTCATTTTCTCTGTACTTCTGAAAACAACGTATGTAAGTTGTCAAAGTAAATAAAGAAATAAGAGTGAGTGGTAAAACTGAAATCCTAGGTATCAGACTGTGAAGGCCACTCTACGCTTTAGGAGGCTGACCAAAATAAATAACACTCTGACTTCCTATGGTGCACTTGAACACCCGAAAAACAAAGTGCGGACAGTCCAACACACCCAGACCCCAATCACAGGAGACAGCAAAGGTAAGATCATGCAAGAAAAACCGATGATTCCGGGCAGTCATGGGATGAACACAGGTCGTATGAACACAGGGTGAATATTTCTACATTGATGGAAGGAGTGAGTCAAGTTTCTTGTCAGTAGTTTGGGGGAACTATACAGAGAGATGAAATGCAGTCACTATTCAATGATCCACACCAAAATTTTAGTTTTTGGTGTGTCTTTCATGAGCTCCGTCAAGAGTTCTGGTAGCTGTGGATGCAAAACTCAGTGATCATCTGGATGCTCTAATTTGTCGGGGCTTGTTGCTATTTCTTAATCCAGAGATAGGGAGCATGGAGCTGGTTCCTTTACAGTAGTCCATCTTTAACATGGTGGCAGCTGATCAGCTAGTATCTCAAAGTACCCTTTCAAAAAATTGAACCCTAACTGCCTCTGTCTCTTTGCTTACTCACTCTCTTTCTTGCTCTCTTTCCCTCTCTTCCACCCACCCACCACTTCTCTCTCTCTCCTCTCTCTTCCTTTTTTCTTTTTGTTTGTTTGTTTGTTTCTTTCTTTCTTTCATTCTTGTGAAACAAAGTTTCACTATGGTTGACCTGAAACTTTCAATGTGGGTGGACCAGGCTAGCTACAATCTCACACAGATCTCTCTGCCTCTGTTCCCATGTGTGGAGATTAATGGCATGGCCTACCATGACTGCTAAGCCTCTATTTTCATTTTTCAAGCATGAGTAAAAAAGTGGAGGAAGAGAAGCTGATTATTGTTGAGTAATTCAGGCAAGTGTTGTACAATTAGCCAAATGCCTTTAGTAATTAGCTAAAAACTCAAAAGATGTCCAAAGGAAAATAATACAATACCAACAAAGTCAAATGTGATATTGTTAACTACAGACAAATGTGTAGCATATGACTCCACTGTGTGGAATTAACTAATCTAATTTACTTGTTCCATGATGAGGCTTTAGTTCAAGGCAGAAATGTACATATACAGTATGTACAGTCTACAATAATTATAAAAAAATGGTGTGCCCTAGTTGATTCAGCATAAGGCAAAAATAACAAAATTAAAAATAAATTAAAGCCCCCAAAGCTTCACTTTTAACCAGTAGGGAACATTCTCTTTTCAAGTCAGATGTCCTTAGTGAAATCTAATAGAAAATAATTATGAAGTACATTAAAATTCATGGGGTTGATTTTAATTCATCAAAAACTTGCTTTTATCCCCTTACTCAAAAAGCTGCTGTGGAGAACAGCTGAATAAATTTAATGGGTAAAATGGAAAAGAAAGAACCCAGGAGCTGACACTAAGTTTGAAAGGTGAGGGAACAGGAGAAACAGCATTGACCTGTATGCAGACCTGAGAACTGAACTAGGCTTGTGTGCTTACAGAGATACAGAGCACATCCTTTTCCACACACCAGACAAAACTTTTAAGCTGTGTGCAAGTTTGCCTGTCTATTGCTACTCATACAGCAGATTTTTCCAATCTACTGTTTTCCAGAATTGCCAATGCCTGAGATAGTACTACAGTTGTGTCACATGAGGATGGGAGGTAGCCATGCCATGCACAGCCTCTTATTCGCTACACCACGTGTGTCAGCATTACCGGAGCTGCCCATAACATACACAGCTTCTTGAATCCCATTCCTCATCTATCAGTCCTGATGGCAGAAACTCGGGATCCTCCAAGGATCTCAGCATCCCAGAGGAGCTCTGATCCAGGCCAAGATGGGTAATTACCAAGTAAGACATACAGGTACTGGGACTGGAGACACAGCCCAGTAGTTACGAGTATTTGCTGCTATTGCAGTGGATCTGCGTTCAGTTCTCAGCTCCCGTGTTGCAGCTCAGAAGCATCCCTAACTCTGGAGTCAGAAGATAAGCTGCCCTCTGCTGCCCTCCACAGGGTTCAATTAGACACACGGAAGCAAAACATACATGTAAAATAAAAAGAAATAAACCTTCTTTAAAAGATACTCAATTACTGAATGTAACACTTGAAATGAGGCGTAATGAGATAACACCTGAATTTGTTTAATTACAAAATTAAATAAAACATGTCTAAGAATATCACAATATAAATAAAACATTTAGCAGTGCCAGTTCGATTTCAAATAGTCTTAGTATTGTTGGAAAGAGTTTGTTTGCAAATTATTCTTTCTCTCTTCAAAACAACCATGGATGGTGCTGAATTTGGGGTAAAAATATGAAAATGCTGCAGTGGCGCTGTGCATGTGATTGTTGTGCTTTATAGTTTATCTCCAAGTCATTCTCCAAGCTTTATCTTTAATAATGTTAATTCCCTGGGGAAAAGTAAAAGGGATAAAAGGAACAGAAAGAAAGGAGTGAAAGAGCCTCTTGCATGCAGGAGTCCAGCAAGTAAATGCTTATTTAAGACAAGACAGAGCAGAGGGTCTAGGTTCCCAAGTAAGGGGACCAGGAGTTGCATCTGTCATGAATTTGGTTGCCTGCTCTTCCATCATTTGACCCTGGTGAGGCAATCTTGCCAGGCCACAGAGGAAGGGGATCCAGGAAGTTCTGATGAGACTTGATAAGCTATGGGCAGATGGCAGAGGAGGAGAACTCCCACTTTCAGTGGATTAGGGGAAAGGGACAGGGGAAAGAGGAAGGGAGGGTCAGACTGGGAGATTTTGGGGGAGGGGGCTTCAATTAGGATATATAATGAATAAATTGTAAAAATAAATAAAAGAAAAAAGATAAGACGAAGAAGTGAATATTTCTATTGCTGGACATATCTCCTGACTTGTTTATACAAATTACTAGTTTCATCATTAAATCTGATGAACTGTTACTGATATAGAACTACAAAATCAAATTTTGATTAGCTGACTTAAGACCATCCAGAAACATAATTCAAGTGAACATAAACTAAGTTATTTTATACCTTCTTAATTTAACGCAAGGAAAACCACACACATCTCCGAATATGTCAACAGAGGGGAATTAAAAGCTTACTCCTCTAGGCATGTATGCAGCTAATCCCACAAGAGAAAAACAAAGAGTCATATCCTTGCAAAGCCAAAATCTGACTGAAAACCTTCTAATCAAAGAGCTAAAAAATTTTAAAAGTCATGTGGGTGTCTGGTCCAAAGACTGATGAAAGAAAGAAAAGACAGCGTGGACATGAAAAGCCCAACCTTCCCTATCTTTTGCTGTCCTCTCTCGAGGTCCTCCCAAGCTCATTTTCCTCCTTAAAATTTTTAGCCTCACAATTATATTTAGGCTTTCCAATTTGTCCTGTTGGTAGGTGGCGTTCAGCCTCCCTAATTACGTGATAAATCCACATTTCTATATTGGAAAGAACGTGGAGATGTCCGTAGTCCTCTGATGAGAATCTTACTGCTTGGGGTCACTTAAGAGCAGCAAGCGTTCCAGATCCACAAGACCATTGCTTCCTCCGGGCAGGCTGAAACTGGCTCAAATACGCCTTCTCAGGAGCAGCTGTTAGTCAGCTGAATGAGCAGTCTGTAAAACCAAGCGAGCTGCCACTGGGTGGCAGCAGAAATTTGATAAATAATAACGTCCTGAGTGTAATTCCTTACTGCTTCAGTCTGTTTGCTTAGCACATCAAAAGGCAGCTTTATTGCCATCAAAAGTATCTTTTGCTAGATAACGCTCATGGAATTTATTGCGGTGAAGGAAACAGGATACTCGATTTGAGGAAAACAAGCATTAGAAGCAATAAACTTTACAACTCAGCCCTCTGTGTATATAGCATAAATGTTAATACTATTCAGGATGACATCAGAGATGAACATTGATTCATTCCTAGTTACTAAGATTTCCATTGCTTTAAAATTTTGCTCAAACAATTCCTATATATTCAGAGAAAAATACTGAAGAATTCAGAACAAATAGAATAAAATTGCTTAAGAGCTCTATATTTAAATGTCAGAAATTATTTGTTATCATATATAAAGTCATAATTACTATGTAATTATTGAGGCTAGCTTTTCATAACTTTTTGTTTAATGTATTGAAAATTATATCCTCTTGCCGTTAAAATCCTTTTGTAATTTTCTTTAATGACTGTATAGTTCCTTGTATAGCTAGCTTGACTGAAATAACCAATTCCTTTTTGTTAAATATTTGCCAGTATTTCGAATACTCACTCTCAGAGGCAAATGTTGGTTTTGAAGTGCAGGTAGCTGCTGGTGGAGTTAATCTTTCAATGCTACATGTTAAAGTCATATTTCTACATTGCAGTGATTCTAGACCTTTCTGCATTCACACCTTTCTGCTGGCTACCTCCTGCTTAGAATCGCTCACAGCAGCCCCATGTCACACCGTGAAGTCCAGTATTCTGAATCTTTTTTTTTAACAGACTTAATTCACTTTATTTTTTCTGTATAAAAAACCCTTATGTGGTAGCCACAGCTGGAGCCTGTATCCTCTGAACAGAGACTCTGCTGTTCTGCTGTAGGCTTTCATGAGATCATCAGTGAATTCCTGATAAGGAGACTCAGTGAACACAGTCTCTTTCCAGATGTCAGGTAGCTGTAGGTCTTGGAGATGGCATCAAAGGTGGTCTTGGCAAAGTTGCCCAAGGTGGCAGTGCAGCCCCTGGCTGATGTGAAGCAGTTACCAGTACTGGCCATCATTAGTAGCTTCTTGGGCACAGGAGCAGAGATGATGCCAGTGCCTCTGGGGGCAGAGATGAGACTCACCAAAACAGAGCCACAATGGCCTGTCTCCTTGCTTGGGACCATGTGGGGATCGCCAACCTGTTCCCCCAGTAGCCTCTCCACACAGGGATGATAGAAAGCTTGGCCAAGATGATGGCTCCTTGGATGTCAGTGGCTACCTCCTTGGAGTGCTTAACACCAAGACCAATGTGACCAATTGTAGTCCCCAACAGCAACAAAAGCCTTGAACCTGGTATGCTGGCCAGCCCCTGCCTGCTTCTGCACTGGCATGATCTTTAGAACCTCATCCTTTAGGGATGCACCCATTAAAAAGTCAATAATCTAGGATTCCTTAATGGGCAAGGGGAATAGGTAGATCTCCAAAGATTTTATCTTCATGCTCTTTTTTTGTTTTGGTTTGGTTTTTTGCATTCTTGTTTTATTAAATTTTTATTTTTTATATTAATTACAGTTTATTCATTTTGTATCCCAGCTGTAGCTCCCTCTCTCATTCCCTCCCAATCTCACCTTCCCTCCCTCATCTCCTCCCATGCCCCTCTAATTGGGGAAGTCCTCCTCCCCTTCCATCTGATCCTAGCTTATCAGGTCTTATCAGGACTGGCTGCCTTGTTTGTCTTCCTCTGTGGCCTGGCAAGGCTGCCTCTCCCTCAGGGGGAGGTGATCAAAATGCCAGCCACTGAGTTCCTGTCAGAGACAGTCCCTGTTCCCCTTACTAGGGAACCTACTTGGACACTGAGCTGCCATGGGGCTACATCTGAGAAGGGGTTCTAGGTTATATCTATGAATGGTCCTTGGTTGGAGTATCAGTCTCAGAAAAGATCCCTATACCCAGATTTTTTTTGTTCTATTGCTGTCTTTGTGGCACTTCGGTCCCCTCCAGGACTTACTATCTCCCCCTTCTTTCATAAGATTCCCTGCACTTTGCCCAAAGTTGGGCTATGAGTCTCAGCATCTGCTTTGATACACTGCTGGGTAGAGTCTTTTAGAGGCCATCTGTGGTAGGCTCCCAAGTACATAACAAAGACATATGCTCAACCATGTTTGTAACAGCTTTATTCATAATAGCCAGAACCTGAAAACAACCCAAATGTCCTTCAACGGAGAAATGGATACAGAAATTGTGTTACATTTATGCAATGGAATACTACTCAGCAAGTAAAAACAAGGAAATCATGAAATTTGCAGGCAGATGCTAGGATCTAGAAAATATCATCCTGAGTGAGATTATCCCAGAAGCAGAAAGACATACATGGTATATACTCACTTATAAGTGGATATTAGTCATATAATATAGGATAAACATGCTAAAATCTGTACACCTGAAGAAGCTAAGTAAGGAAGACCCTGGGTAAGATGATCAATCCTCATGCAGAAGGACAAATGGGATGGACATTGGAAGAAGGAGAAAATGGGGAACAGGACAGGAGCCTTTCTTCAGGCTCTTAATGAGGCAGCTTGGCTTGTTGACAGTTAGGCAGGCTTTACCCCCACAACCCAAGGCCTCAACCATGGACATGCCCCCAGATCCTCTTGGCCCTCCTGCTGCACCTATGTCATCTGCCATTTGGTGTTTTCCCATAAAATAAGAAGCTGCGATTCTTAGTCTTAACAATCTGGCTGGCCTATTTCAAAGCAGCCTGAATTTTCAGAGTCACTATTATGATGAATAACATTATCCAGCCAGAGAACCTCAGAAGTCACAGTAAGAAGGAATGGAGAAATGTAAGAAAACCAGTACACTGAAGTTATCTCAGTTTTTGTTGTTGTTTTGTTTTTCATTAAATGATGATGTACCTTGAAGCTAGGTTCGAGTCAAAGTTTTGGAACTGGTTATTTTAAATAAGCATTTCTTTCCTCCCTTGCCCCTCCCTCCCCGAGACAGGGTTTCTCTGTCCAGACCTTGCTTTGTAGACCAGGCTGACCTCGACTCACAGTAATCCACCTCCCTCTGCCTCTCAGAATGCTGGGATTAAAGGCTTGTACCACTATGCCTGGCCTCTTTCTTTCTTTCTTTCTTTCTTTCTTTCTTTCTTTCTTTCTTTCTTTCTTTCTTTCTTTCTTTCTTTCTTTCCCACTTTGCATCCTGATTGCAGACCTACACCCCCCCGCTTCTGCCAGTTGCCACTTCTCCCAGTTCTCCCCCATTCTCCCCTTTCCTCCTCAGAGAAGAGGGAGGTCCCCATAGGCACCCCTCCCGCACATTAAGTTGCTGCAGAAATAAGTGCATCCTCCCCCACTGAGGCCAGCTAGGGGAACAGGATTCTAAAGGAGGCATCAGAGTCAGATCAGCCCCCTCCCCCCACTCCCTATGCTGAGGGATCCACATGAAGACCAGGTTGTGCATCTGCTACATGTGTGCAGGGGACTTGGAATCAGCCCATGCATGCTCTTTTGGTTGGTGGTTCTGTACCTGTGAGCCCCATGAGTCCAGGTTAGTGACTCTGTAAGTCTTCTTGATAGAACCCTCTGTTCTATCAAGACCTGTCCTTTTCCTTTAGATTTTCCAGTTTTGTGGAGTACAGGCCTTTGAAGTAAAACCTAATGATTCTTTAAATTTCCTCTGTTTGTTAAATGCCCCCCCCCTTTTTCATTTCTGATTTTGTTAACTTGTATATTGTCTTTCTGCTTTTTAGTTAGTTTGGCTGAGAGTTCATTTATCTTGTAGATTTTCTGAAAGAAACTAGCTCTTGGTTTCGTTCAGTCTCTGTCTTGTTCTCTTTGTTATTGCTCTCAGGCCTGAGTTTTATTATGTCCTGCCATCTGCTCCTCTTAGATGTGTCTGCTTCTTTTGTTCTAGAGCTTTCAGGTGTCCTGTTAAGTTGTTGGTATGAGAACTCTCCAATCTCTTTAAGAAGACCCTTAGTACAATGAAGTTTTTCTCGTAGCACTGCTTTCATTGTGTCCCATAGGTTTGGGTATGCTGTGCCTTCATTTTCATTCAATTTTAGAAAGTCTTTTATTTCTTTTATTACTTCTTCCCTGACTCAGTGGTCATTGAGTAAAGAGTTGTTCAGTTTCCTTGAATCTGTTGTTTCTGTTGTTGAAGTCCAGCTTTAACCCATGGTGATCTAATAAGATACAAGTATTTACTTGTATCTTATTTTTCACTTGTATCTTTGTGACTAACTATATTGTCAATTTTAAAGAAGTTTCTGTGAGGTACTGAGAAGGTTCGTTCTTTTGTGTTTGAGTGAAAAGTTCTGCAGAGATCCTTTAGATTAATTTGATTCATTTATTTCATTTGTTATTTTTATTATTTTTCTGTTTAGTTTTTGCCTCAATTACCTATCTTTTGGTAAAAGTGGGGTGTTGAAATCTACCATTATTAATATGTGGGGTTCAATGTGTGATTTAACCTTTAGTAATGTTTCTTTTATGAATGTGGATGCCCTCATATTTGGAGCATTGATATTCAGAATTGACATGGCCTCCTGATGATTTTTTTCTTTGATGAGTATGAAGTGTCCTTCCCCATCTCTTTTGACTAATTTTGGTTGAGTGTCTATTTCATTAGATATTAGAATGGCTACTCCAGCTTGCTTGTTGGGTCCATTTTCTCTGAAAAGCTTTCTTCAGCCCTTTACTCTGAGGTAATGTCTACCTTTGTGCTGAGGTGTGTTTCTTGTATGAAGAGGAATGATGGATCCTCTTTAAGAATCCATTCTTTTAGCCTGTGTCTTTTTATTAAGGAATTGAGTCCACTGGTGTTGACAGATATTAATGACCAACAATTTTTATGTCCTCTATTTTGATGTTTGTGTTGGTACTGTGTGTGTGTGTGTGTGTGTGTGTGTGTGTGTGTTCTTCCTTTCTTTTGTTTTTGCTGGTGTGAGGCTATTTATTTTCTTGGGTATAGTTAAGTTCCTTGGGTTGGAGTTCTCTGTCTAGAATATTCTTTAGGGCTGGATTTGTGCATACATATTTTTTAAATTTGATTTTGTCATGAAATATCTGGTTGTCTTTATCTAATGGTGATTGAAAGTTTTGCTGGATATAGTAATCTGGGGCAAACATGTGTGCTCTCTTTGGTCTACAGGACATCTTCTCAGGGCATTCTGGTTTTTAGAGTCTCTGCTGAGAAATCAGGTGTAATTATGATAGGTTTGGTTTTGATATGTTACTTGGCCTTTTCCCCTTGTAGCTTTTGGTATTCTTTATTTGCTCTGTACATTTACAGTTTGATCCTTATGTGGGAGGAGGATCTTCTCTTTTGGTCCAGTGTATTTAGTATTCTGTAAGCTTCTTGTACTTTTATAGGCATCTCTTTCTTTAGGTTGGAGAAATTTTCTTCTATGATTTTGTTGAAAATATTTTCTGGTCCTTGACTCAGAAAAATTTTTTTCTTCTATTCCTATTATTCTTAGGTTTTGTCTTTTCATAGTGTCCCTGATTTCTTGGAAGTTTTGAATGAGGAACTTATTAAAATTTAATTAATTCATTTATTACAATTTATTCACTTTGTATTCCCTCTGCAGCCCCCTCCCTTGTCTCCTCCCAGTCCCACCCCACTCCCTTTTCCTCTATGCCCTTTCCCTAGGCCCCTTATAGGGAAGGTCCTCCTCCCCTACTATCTGACCCCAGCTTATCAGGTCTCATCAAGGCTGGCTGCAACATCTTCCTCTGTGGCCTGGCAAGGCTGTACTCCCCAGGGGGAGGTGATTAAAGAGTTGGCCACTAAGACAGCCCCAAGTCAGGAACTTTTTAGATCTAACCTTTTCTTTGGCTGATGTATCAATTTCTTCAATTGTATTATCTACCCCTGAGGTTCTCTTCTCCATCTCTTATACTCTGTTGGTGATGTTTATGTCTGTAGTTCTTTTCCTCTTCCCTAAGTTCTTCATTTCCAGGATTCCCTCAGTTTTTGTTTTCTTTATCATTTCTATTTCCATGTTCGGGACTTGACACATTATATTCACTTAACCTGTTTGATTGTATTTTTCCGTATTTCTTTAAGGAGTTTATTTGTTTCCTCTTTAAAAGCCTCTATCTTTTTAATTGTGTTTTTCTGTACCTCTTTAAGGGATTTATTTGTTTCCTCTTTAAAGTCCTCTATCATCTTCATAAGCATAGATTTAAAGTCATTTTCTTGTGTTTCTGATGTGTTGGAATATCCAGGGCTTGCTATAGTAGGATATTTGAGTTCTGGTGGTGACATAGTGCCCTGGCTCTTTTTTTTTTAAATTCTTTATTAATTACATTTTATTCACTTTGTATCCCCCCTGTGGTTCCCTCCCTCCTCCCTTCCCAATCCCTCCCTTCCTCCATCCTCTGCATGCAAGTCCATCCTCTCCCCAAGTCCACTGATAGGGGAGGTCTTCTTGTCCTTCCTTCTGATCCTAGTCAATTAGGTCTCATCAGGAGTGGCTGCCTTGTCTTCTTCTGTGGCCTGGTAATGCTGTTTCCCCCTCAGGAGGAAGTAATTAAAGAGCAGGCCAATCAGTTCATGTCAGAGACAGTCCCTGTTCCTATTACAATGGAACTCACTTGGATACTGAACTGCCATGGGCTACATCTGTGCAGGGGTCTTAGGTTATCTCCATGCATGGTCCTTGGTTGGCTCAAGCTGTACTATAGAGCAACAATACTAAAAAACTGCATGGGACTGGCATAGAAACAGACTGGTGGATGATTACGTTCAATTTATTTCCAGAAGCAACTAAAGTATTTGTAATAAATAAAATTTATTTTATTGCAGCTTCGTAATTTAAAAAAAAGATGAGTAGGGTTGTAGTACAGATGTTGGAACCATGTGCCCCTACAGTCCTGACAGTCTTCCCTGAGAAGGTGGGCAGAACTGTGGGCTGGAGGTGGGATCATCCAGGGGCCTGGGAGCCCTCCATGGAAAGGTGCATAGAGCCTTGGGCTGGATGATGGGAACTGTGTGTTCCTCAGGCTCTTGCAGGCTTCTACAGGAATGGAAGTAGAGCCACGGACAAGAGGCTGGATGAGCCTGAAGCTGGGTAGGCCTCCTTAGGAGTTTAAATGAGCATTTTCATATACACTTTCTTTGCATTGCTCTTTCTCTCTGGTCCCATTCCCCTCCCCTTCCAACTGGTTGGTCCCCTTCCTTTCCTTAACACTGGCCGCCTTCTACTTTCAAGTCATGGGCATTCTACTTTGCTTGTAGTTTCTCCTTTCCCTTTCTCATGATACTCTTCCTAGTTCCATGACCCCAAACATAAAAATTAAAGGTTTTGATCTGCATCTGTGTATGAGAGAATACACAAAGTCTGTGTATTTCTGAGTCTGAATGATTTTGCTCAATATGAAGCTCTCAAGTTTATCTAGTTTCCTGAAAATACTACAATTTCGTTTTGTTTGGAAGCTAAATAAAATTCACTGTGTAAGTGAACCACATTTTCTTTCTGTTAGTTTCATGGCCTTGTTTGTTTTATTTTACATGCATACGTGTGCCTGAATATGTAAATGATCACTTCATGCACGTCAGAGCTATCAGAGCCAGAAGAGGGCTCAGAGTTTTGGGACTGGAGCAGAATGACTAGAATACTCTTATTAGTAGAGTCATTTTCACAATATTGATTGCCAAGACATGAGGATGGACCTTCTCTCCATTGTTTGCCAACTCTTCCATTTCTTTAGTGCCTTAAAGTTTTGACTGTAGAGATTCTTCACTGATTTGCTTACATTTATGGCAAAACATGATATTTTTAGAACTTTTACAAATAGATTTTTTTGCAGTTACATACCACTTATATACAAGAAAGCTACAGACTTTTGTGTGTTGGCTTTGTGTCCTAGTATTCTGCTGAAAGCATCAGATTTATTGTTTTTCTGATAGAATCTTTTAGGTTCTTTTAGGTATAGGACAGTGTCATGTGCAACATAAATAGCTTGATTACTCCTGTTCCCATTTGGAATTCCTTTTATTTCCTTTTTTTGTTCTATCACTTGGATGAGATTTCATCCTTGTATTGAATAAGAATGGAGACAGAAGGCATCCTTCGGCAGTTCTAGATTTTAAAGTAAGTGTTCTCATTATTTTCCATTTAGTAGTATGTTGGTTAAATAGTATTATTTTATTTATCAGGAGGACATACCAAATTTTGTCAAAAACTCTTTTTGTTCCTACTGAGATGATCATATGATTTCATGCCTGAAGTCTGTCTATAAGTTGTATTTCATTTCTTTCTTTCGATATGTTGAAACTACCTTGCTTGCATGAAATGTAAGCAGCTTATTGATGAGGTATGATTTTACTCTGGTCTCAAGTAAGAATTTTAAAGTATTTTGTTGAGAATTTTTGTGTCTCAACATATTGGTCTGTAGCTTTATATTTTTGCTGATTTTTTTTCTTACACTTTGATGTCAAGATTATCATCTATTTTCTTCTAAATGTTTCTAGGGTTTGGATGTTCACTTACTTCTTGAGGTTTGGAAGTTTTGTATTATAATTTGACTAACTAAATTTTCTTATTTTTTTCATTAATTAATCGATTTAACAGCCTGGTCGCAGCTCCCTCCCTCCTCTCCTCCCAGTCCTTCCTCACACCTCTCCACCAGGTTTCCTTTTACCTTCTCCTTAGAGAGGAGGAGACCTTCCACCCATGGGTACCAACCCATCCTGGCACATCAAGTCTAGGAAAGACTAGTGCATTCTCTCCCACTGCGGCCAGACAAAGCATCCCAGCTTTGGGAAAGAGATTCAAAAGGCAGGCGAAAGAGTCAGAGACAGCCCTATAGGGCGTAAGGTTATTGTGTAATTCAAATGCTGACTTCTGTTCTTCCTCCATATCCAGTTGAAATCCTTGTTTTGAGAACCTCCTGTCTCTGTGTTGTATAAACACTGCTCCCCAATTGTCCCATAGTATGCCAATAAAACAGCTTACAGCCAATTGCTGAGCAGGGGAGAGAATAGAGCTGGACTTCCTTCCAGGGTAGGAGAAAGTAGAGGAGGAAGTAGGGGATTTATCCATGGGCAGATGTCCTGGAGATACCAGGAGAAACAGCCCAGGCAGAAAAGCTACAAAGTTAAAGTATCTCTGGGGTGTAATGCGGGGAGGAAACCAGATTAGCTTAGCGGGTTAAGAATGTAGTAATTATGCTCCTCCGTTCTTGTGCTGTGAAGCTTATTATTAAACAAATATAAAAGAGTCTCAGTTATTTGTGTGACAGCTGGATTAAGAGAGAAACTGGGAAACAAACAGTTTTATAAAAATACCATTAACAGGCCCCTGCTCCAATTGTTAGGAACCCAGCTGAAGAAAAATCTGCATATCTGCTGCATATGTGTGGGGCATCTAGGTCCAGCTCATGCATGCTCTTTGGCTAGTGGTTCAGTCTCTGTGAATCTCCATAGCCCAGGATAGTTTACTCTGTAAGTCTTCTTGTGCTGTCCTTGACTGCTCTGGCTACCTCTGTCCTTCTTCCCACTCTTCCACAAGACGAGTTCTGCCTATTGTTTGTATAGGGTTTAAGCTTTCGTTTCCATCAGCTGCTGGATGAAGCCTCTCAGAAGACAGATATGCTAAACTCCTGTCTATAAGCATAGAAGAGTATCCTTAATACTGTCAGGGGTTGTCTCTCTTCCGTGGAGTGGGTCTCAAGTTGGCCTAGTCATTGATTGGCCATTCCCTCAATCTCCACTCCATCTCTGTCCCTACACTTCCCATAGGCAGGGCAAATTTTGGGTTGAAGATTTTACAGGTGGGTTGGTGTTCACCTCCCTCCACTTTCAGAAGTCCTACCTGGCTATAAGAGGTGGCAACTTGAGGCTCCATAATCCTTGCTGCTGGCAGTCTCAGCTAGGGTCACCACCATAGACACTCAGGAGCTTCCCTGTCTCAGAGGTGTCCCCCTCCCCCATATCAATTCTTTCTCTCCAAGTCCTGCTATCCCCTGCTCTCGCCACACCTGATCTTCAGCCTTATCCCCCTTCTCACCTTCTCTCTCACCCAGGTGAGCTCCATCTACCTCAGGTATCTATTTTATTTCCCCTTCAGTGTGAGGCTCAAGCATCTTCCCTCGGGCCCTCCGTGTTACTTACCTTCTTTGGGTCTGTGGATCGTAGCATGGCTAAACTGTACTTTATAGCTAATATCCACTTCTTCTAAGTGAGTACATACCCCATGTGTTACTCGGGGTATTTTCTAGTTCCATCCGTCTGCCTGCAAATTGCACGACGCATTTGTTTTTAACAGCTGAGTAGTGTTCCATTGTGTAAATGTACCACAGTTTCTTTATCCATTCTTTGGTTGAGGGACATCTAGGCTGTTTCCAGTTTCTGTTTGTGATGAATAAAGCTGCTATGAACATAGTTGAACAAGTGTTCTTGTTTCAGGGTGGAACATTTGGGTATTTGCCCAGGAATGGTATAGCTGGGTCTTGAG